>JAODLI010001897.1:0-10910 GCA_027575585.1 Percopsis omiscomaycus
GAAGTGGAGAGATCGGTGGCCGAGGTACCGAGATGGATTTTGAAGAGGTGAGTCTTAAGTCTCTTGCGGAAGACTGGTCAGTCACAGTACAATATGGGTAGTCTGTGCAATTAATCAGAAGTATGATCTGTCATGGGATTACTATGGGTGTCTTGGGTTGTGTGTGTTTTTCCAGGTTTTTTC
Organism: Percopsis omiscomaycus; assembly: GCA_027575585.1. Taxonomy (NCBI): domain Eukaryota; kingdom Metazoa; phylum Chordata; class Actinopteri; order Percopsiformes; family Percopsidae; genus Percopsis; species Percopsis omiscomaycus. Next base: position 184 of record JAODLI010001897.1, read on the forward strand.
CTGCCTGTTGTATGTCTTCCCTTGGTAGAGGTGGAGGGGGCGTGGCCGCACCTGGCTGAAGTCCGCACAGCTGTGGCCAATTCCCTCATCAACTCTGACGGCTCTTATACAGGGACGGAAGACTGCAACAGTGCCAGATTATTGTATCTCACCACTACGGTATCACGGGCTGCTACGTTAGTCATTCCACGTCCTAGTGCTTTTTACCCAGTTTTGACTCTGTGGCTTTTCTCTGTGCAGACACTACGGACCACCCGCTGACTACGAATCCTCGCTACCACCTTTTCTCAGTACCGAGCTCACCCGGACCGAACCGCAGGCTGAGCCGCCTAAGTTCTTGTTTTGTTCTATTTTGAGAATAAACCATTCACTTGTACCTCCGCTTTTCGTGGTGTCTCTGAGTGATTGGGTCAACACTCTCGCCCCCTAACATGATCAAACACATTTCTTCTTTCCTTATTTATAAAATGTTGAAATGATTATAATTACCACATGCAATCTACAATCATACCCTGTACTTATATTTTTCTTACACCTAGACTAGCCTACTTACTTACTCACTAGCTACATTATAACAAAAGTATTTGGCCATGTTGTAGGATGCCTCTTGTAAGTAATTGTAAGTAACCTATAAATACGTTTAGAAATAATTAATTCGAAATAGTAGTTCTGTTCCCTATTTGTAAAATGTTTGTAAATTACCCAGTAATAAATCCACTTTCTTCTAGTAGGATTGTGTTTGTTAATACATGTTATGTTAATGACATAATAAAAACAATACATACATAGAAACTTGAACAAGAAGCAGAATTTTGTTTTACCATGCATTTTATTGTCTATCATTTAGTAAATTTAAAACATAAGGCACAGAATCATGTGCGGAAAATCATTGGGTAGCAAGCATCCCCTTAGAGTATTTATTCCCCATTGCCCCATTTTATACACCTATATATTTCACTTGCATCATTTAAAATGGCCACCATTTCACACCTGTCTCTTGTCCCCTGAAGAGCAAAGAAAAAATTATTACAACATAGTTTGGAGTAACATCTTTTCTACTACAATTGTTGTCATACTTACAGCTGATTGGTCCAGCGGTGAGAGGCATGACAGGTTCAGTTGTGGAAACAGAACGAGATACCCTTCTTGAGCAATCCTGTGTGTTGGAGGCGTGGCAGAGAATGAAAAAGAGAAGACACACCCATAAGTCTAAAACCTACATTCACAATGATTCCCTATGTAGAATTGTTCCCTGGTGCTGATGGTGACTTGACTGAGAGGGGTGCAATGTGACGTACAACTGTGCAGGGCTTGGTCCTGCGGTCACACAGGATTAGGCTGCAGTGAAGGTACATGTCTCTGTATTCCCCATGGAACAGGAAGACCTGGGCAGAGAAACGAGCCCGCAGAGACATACCATTCTCGACCACTTTCACATGTTGACGGTCACTAGGACACCTGGGAGAAAGGAGGGGTCGAGTTATCACCACATGACAATTTTACCTCTAATGAATTGTTTCAAATTCTAATGTTCTGCTGAAGGTTAGGAGAGACAAATACTTGTTCCGAATGAGACGGTATCGCACAAGGTCACTTTTGTTGGGGGTGAGCGTGGTATAGCAGTTTGCCAGAAGCAGCACAAAGCCTGGATCGGTCTCGTCTACAGACACGCCCACATATAAGTCAGAGCCGACTGGCAGGGTGACTCGGCCACTGGGGTAAGGCTCTGTGTAGTTGGAGTAATGGAAGAGAGACATGGAGGCCTTGGGTTTGGGCCCAACTGCAGAGATGCCACCAACTAATCTGTGAGGAAAAGTCAGAATGAAGATGGAAAATGCCGTCTATAAATACCTCTTTGTAAATGGTCTTACCAAATCCACTATTAACAGAGGCAATCAGAGGATTTTTAAAGGAACACTTCTTGACTGTTACGGTCCCGTGCGTAACTCCTTGTGTTTCATTATGTTTCCCTTTTCCCTGTGTTCCTTTTCTGTCCGTCTCTCTGTGTGTCTAGAATAGCTTGAGTATCTTTTGTAATACCTTCCTGCATGCCTCTCGGATATCAGTCAGAAACCCAAATTCCCTCCCCAGCTCACTGTTCATGTTTTGAAACACCACAAGGATGTCTCTTTAAGCATCTAACAAGTAATACATTTCGTTAGAGCGTATAAGTAATCCGTTATGTTATACTTTACTAGTAAAAGTAATTGTTACTTTTAGGTTACAAATGCTATTTATGATATTTATGTTGATTTCACCCCATGATTTGTAATATTAAATAATGGGTGCTATTTACTATATAATACTGTATCCACTGTACTGTAGTATATAATCTCTTTTGAACCATGATGAAAATTAAATGGATAACTTACGATAGGAAAGAATTGATATTCACATTCAGGCTTTCCTCAGTATCCAGGGGATAGACGCAAGTGAAGGGCAAGTTCAAAGGGACCACCAAGGACACATTAGACACAGGGAAGACAAACAGACTGTTGGAGTAGACGGCATGGGTGCGGTTGGTCTGAGAAGAGAAGGTGGAGTAAATGAGCCGTGCATTTATTACAGTTAACTGAGATCTCTTTATATTCAAAACACAAAACTGTACGGGGAGGGGTAGAGAAGATTGTAAGACCACTCTGGTGCAGGAGGGGCATCCGCTTATGGGGATTCAAACAACAATTTCGACAAAGTCAAGGAGTATCAGGTCTTCAAACATTAATGTTCAACAAGCAACTGCCATGCTGAAGGGCCTTTGCAGCACACTGAATTACTACCCCCTCTAAAGACAAAAAAAAGAATTATCTATCACTGGAATAACAGTACTTGAAGTTCTATATATTGGAAATAGCTATCAAATCAAGAACAAAATTAAATAAGATCTATTTATTCACTCGATAATCAACAACCATCACCGTCAGTGTGTTTCCACAGATGCCTGCTTGGCGTTCCACCTGGTACCACACTAATCCATTTTGCTGTGTGAATCTGGAGCAACGTGGATCAGCCAGATGACCAGAAAATGCGTTGAAACCAGACAATTGCAGGTGAGCCAAATTAAGAGCTACTCGCAGGTGACTCCTACTACAGTCAATCTGAGAAAGACTGGGTCGAACTAAAGAGAAATACAGGGCAATAGCAATTAAGTAAACAAAAGACAAGAAACGAAGGAGACAAAGAAAAAAGGAAGTGAGTCTACCAGGTAATTCAAGTAAAACAAGTATTCACTTACCACTTATTGCTGTCCTGTTGACCTCTGTTGAACATTAAGAGCAAGGTAAGGTTTTGGCTCACTTAATACCCAGAATGAATTAATGAATAAACTATAACCAAAATAAAAATCCTATTTTAAAACAAATCATTTATACATTTTAAAAAAAAGTACCTGCACAGTAGGCCAAGTGGCAAGTGATTGGTTGTACAAGCTTGTAAACATAGTAGTCTCCATAACATTGTTTGACATGGATGGGATTTGAGGGAAATGTGCAGCAGCCGCCAGACCAGCTACCACAAACGCTGCGTTGTACAATTCCATCTGACAGTGTGGGATGAGGTGTTGTTATCCACAGAGGAGCATGGGTTCCACACATGTATGTTTTCACACATTTCTCAGGTACTTGAGCACTGGTGCTTCCTTGAAACAGACGATACCAGCCTTGCCAGTTCACACTCGTGTCACAGTGTAGGCCTACATCATTTGAGCTGGAGTTTGTTGAACGCCATGCATCATCCAGTATATTGTAGTAATCACATGGGTCTACACATTGGGCAGTTCCTTTAACATTGATACAGTCCTTGCCCAATGGACAGAGACTGTTGCCACACTGGAACTGAACAGCTCGTCTGGATCTGACCTTGGGAGGAGGCTTTTGGCATTGATAGGACCCAGGTGTGTTCTTACAGACCAGAGGGGGAGCGCAAGGAGATTTAGGGGCCAAACACTCATTAGTGTCCACACAGCCCCTCTCTGGTAAAAACTGGTAACCTTGGCGACAGCAAGTTTGTTTTTTGCAGAGTTCTTTATTATAGCATTTAAAGCCGTTGCCTACAAATCCTTCCTTACAGGCACAAGAGAAAGCTTCACCCACAAAGGTGCCTCCTTTCGCTGGCCTGAGATTTGCTTTCAGGCAGTTGGATTGGCCATTGCATTTCTTACAGTTGAACACAATTGTTCCTGTGAAAAGTACAAGAGTTGTTACAAAGTACATTATTTTAAATTAAATAGCAATAGTTATTGTGTTTGGATCACATTTATCTTGTATTTTATAATAGTTACCTGATATGCCACTAAAAGTTTGTAGAAACACCAGTAACAGCATAAGACCTGACATCGCCATTCTTGGTAAGAGATGTCCAAACCTTGTGATATCAGAAAGAAGACTTCGCAACATGCAGTGAAATTAGTAAAGTTTCCTGCATATAATAGCTTATACATAGCATCATAGTGTTGTACGCATACAATTACAATTTAAGTACCAAAACTATTCCACATTTCTCTACTTACCTGCAGAGGATTCGAAAATGAATACATTGATGGGTGGGCATTGACAATTTATAAGGTTACATCCCGTGTAACCTGTCCCAATAACGCGTCATGTGACTGTGGTCAAAACCGGATTACTTACTTATTGTACCAACATACCTACTTATATTGTTTAACAAATGTGTGTGCTCCCATATTTATTTACCACACTAGTGTTTGCTAACATAGTCTTCCTCATGGTTTCAGTTATCACATGCTTTTCACAGTATACATGTGGGGCTAGTATATATAACTAGAGTGAGTGTGTTCACGAAGATCCCCCCTGCACCAACTACCGATCGGCATCACCTATGCAGCATCCTCTGACTTCTTTCCTGTGGCTGTCCTATAAGAGCCAGTTTCATCATAGTGCTTGATGGTTTTTACAACTGAACCTGAAGAAACTTACAATGTGCTTGAAATTTAACTGACCTTCATGTAGAGGTTATGTCCATTTGCCATTCGGCTGAGAGAGAATCATTGGAATAATATCCACTTTCATATATCATTATTAAAATAATAATGATGAAATAATATCCAGTTTAATGTCTGCTTAGAATGAAATGTGTTTACTGTATCAAGTGTAGAGAGCAAACAGGATGTTCAAGTGCACACTGACTACTTCCATGTTTATACACCACACAAACATTTGCTCAGATAGCCTTCATCAGGGTTTCTTATAACCTAAAACCTTTGTGTGGTGTGACAAAAAACATGGGAGCTTACACGCACATATGCACCATCTTTTGTTAACCAGTTTACATGCCGTTAGTTAACTAATTAGCACCTTTGGATAATCTCTCCCAGGATGTGCTTCAACTCCATCCTGAATTATTAGCTAAAATTAAGAATTACGTAAAATCAATTATTAGAATGTTAAACCAGAGATTTTCCAGATAACGTTAGGATTACCTCCAATCGACAGGTGAATATTAGGCCTACTCAAAAGTTGCAAAAGATTTAATGGATTAAGCAGCTGTAATTACTTGATAAATGAATATAATGGCGCTTGTTGTTGTCTTCCACTCATGTCCTGTTTAACCAATAAGCGCCGAGCCCCTTCCAGTAGTTTAGAAGTAAGCTACCTACCCCGGAGTAGCCTACTGCCCTGGGAGGTCCTACAGTGGAAAACTGCCTTTTGATACCAGCCCCACTAAAACGGCTCGTGAGTTTCTAGTTATATAGGCTACACTTCACCACACGAAACCACTATTGTTGTTTTTTTTAGACTGATATTAAATTGGATATTATATTATATGTATTTTATATTGTTGTCTAGGTATGTGACTTTGGTCAGTGTGAAAAATGCCCAGATACAGTTTTACACCCCCATTTACAACCATATGATTTGGCCCTAGAATGAAACAGGCGGTTTTCCCTTTTTATTTTCGTTGGTGGGCTCATATATAATTTGATGAGCTCTGCTGTGGCGTCTGCTACCGTTTGGGCGCAGTTGGGTAAAAGCTTTCTGGTGAGCACGGATAATAAACTCCCTATTGGGCTATCAGCCAACATGCTAATTGTTTGGGTCTGTAACCTTTTTAATCAATCAAAGGTCAGATCTTTGCGGATACTGTATATGGGATTTACAGTTACTTAAAGCTTTGCAGGTATTTAGCAGAGGACTTTATCAAAAGTAATTTACATAAGGCATCTTGCTCAAGGCCTACAGGTAGGTCTACAATAATAGGCTACTCTTGCGTACATTTTCCATTCAGCTAAGAGAGAATCATTGTAATAATATCCACTTTCATAATATCACTAAAAATTGATAATATCCAGTTTAATGTCGGCTTGGAATGTATTTACTCTAACAAGAGTAGAGTAAACAGTTACATGACTCCTCTTGTATTCAACCAACCAAAGTTCTCCCACGTAACCCCCCTCTTCCGAGACCTTCACCTGTCTCAGCCCGCATTCGATTCAAGACATTAGTGTTAGCCTACAAGGCAGCAAAAGGAACCGCCCCGCTCTACCTCCAAGTAATGGTAAGATTCCAAGCCCCAGCCAGAGCACAAATATCTACCATCTCGGCTGGCAGGCTGGCACCTCCGTCGCTACGAGCTGCGCGTAAGAGTCGCGCAGCCCAGTCAGGAGTCTTCTCTGTCCTGGCGCCGCAATGGAGGAATGAGCTTCCCGCAGCGGTCAGAACAGAGAGACTAAAGACCCACCTCTTCAAAATCCATCTCGGTACCTTGGCCACCGATCTTTCTATCGCATAGCACTAATCCCACTAACTATCCTTATTCTATCCTCCTTTCCTCCCTTTACAAAAAATAAAATTAAAAATTCACTTCTTTCCACTTTGTTAGATGAGCTCTAAGAATTTTAAACACTTTGCAGTTAGCAATTATTGACTGTTTGAAGAGTGAATGATAACTTGAAGAGTGAATGATAACTTTCGATTATTGTAATTATTGACTGTTTTGAGGAGCGAATGATAAACCTTCGAGTAGGCTAATGTTGTGCAAATGCTTAGGTGAAGTAACCTTGTTACATGATGCTGTCATTATTCTAGGAGAATGTTATTTTCTTGCAAAAACTGGTGGTTAACCCGTTCAACTGTTGACAAATTACTAATTATAAGTCGCTTTGGATAAAGGCGTCTGCTAAATGCTGTAAATGTAAATGTGAATATGAATTTTTAACAAGGATGTTCCCTGTCTGCTCCCATGTTTATTCATCACACAAATGTTTGCTCACATCATCAGGTTTTGTCTATGTAACCTAAAACCTTTGTGTGTTAAAAACATGGGAGCACACACAAAGCGTGCAGCATCTTTTGTTAAATAGTTTACATGCTGCTTCTAGTTAGCTATAACACCTCTGACAAATCTCATCCAGGATGCACTTCAGACTTACGAATGATTAGGCCTACCTCAACTGAAAAATTACAATTATCTTTAGTAATACAGTTAGTATATTCCCTTCAAACCAGTTTGTTCAAATAAACTGATACATTGGATATTATTATCTTTATTAATGATATTGTACTTTAGGGTGTCTCAGTGGATTGAATTTATTGACTGATTACACATTGTAATAAAAGACTGTAATTCACAGATAATTGCTTGACATTGCTTATAATAAATACGCTAAAGACTTCTTTACCTATGTAAACTATAGTTCTGTTTTAAAATATCAATTAGTTATTAAATGTGCAATACATTTCTACGTAGCCTTCAAGCATTCTTGTGAATATTCAATGTTAACGAATGAAGGAAGATATCCCGAATTCAGTTTATTGTGTAATACAAATATGAAACAATGGATATACCGTTTTCCTTGCTTGCCAAATTGGTCTGCTTATAGCTTATAGCAGTCCTTTTCTAGAAGACAAAATTCCTGATAATTCAATATTTGTCAAGGGAACAGATACAAACAATAAACCAGCTATATGCTGTAAAACCATGGCTTTCATTGCAATTTCCCTTAAAAATGCCTTTTTAAACTTTTAAATTTACATTATTTTTCAGTCTTTGGTAACCTAAACTTTTTTTTTTAAACCTCTGGCAGTTTACCGCGTACCTTTGTAGCATTTCAGGTTATTCACTGGACTTGAATTGCTTACATTTGAATAAAAACTGGAAAAATTGAGGTGTTATAGAACTTTTGACCTGAGTGGAAATGAAGATCATGCAGGCCCTTTTACAATGTCTAAGGAAATATATGGAAATATACATATCAAATGACTTCTACATTTCAGTACACATAAAAATAATGTTGATAGAATGCATTAAAATTTTAAAAGTAAACTATGACAAAACAAGGTTCATAACAGTACCTTATACTTGAATATGTGTACACTGATAATATACAAACCATTTATATACACAGAAGAGACAAACAAATTAACCAAAAACAGTTATTATGGATTTACTAATTGAGAATTCATTCAAATCTACAAATTTCTTACAAATAACAAAAAGGCACACATTTTGGACCAGATATAAAGAGCTAAAAAAGTGCATTGTTTTTTAACAAAAGAAAGTCCCCACTAGTTACTTTACAGTCAGTAAACTCAGCCAGATAATCACTTGTTAGAGGTCAACCAAGGTCCATAAAGTGCAAAATATTGACAGTCCTCTTTGAGAATGGCCAGCCAATGTATCAGTCATCGACAATACTAGCCGGGCAGATCTGAAGAGCTGCGTCTACGCTGTCTGTGTGTCTCAGACCCGGCAAATCTGCTGCTACAAGAACTTCAAGAATGGAGGGCTGATAATAAAAGAGAATATTAGAAGAGAGTAGTTTATACACATTTAGAAATGTGTGTATTATTAAATTTAAAAAAAATGTCCAGTGGTCTTTCCAGAGCTGTATTTTAATTTTGAGTGTAAAGTTTGGTTGTGGCTTGACCATTTATTGAAATGCACCTCCCAAGGCAAATTCTTTGTATGCGCAAATGTACAGAATAAATTATTGTGAATATGGTGTTGAGAGAGGGAAGGAGGATCAGGCATTGCAGATGTGATGACAAACGCTCAGACAGGCAGGGCTAACAACTGTACCTGCAGTCTGGAGAAGACCAGGCAGACCCCACGTAGTTGGAATTGTCTTAGCAGGTCTTTGAATTGGTTTACCACTGTGTAGTCTATAGTGCTGACATGATAGCAGTCCAGGACTACTGACCGTGGTGGGGAGGCTGGTAGAGAGTTGTAAGATGGAGCAGAGAAGGGTTTATTTGGGGACGGGAAGCACAAAATGGTGAACACCAAGAGAATCAATTGAACAGTAAACATGTTACCCCCCTACAACCCACACCCCTTGTGGTGTCAGTTCCTAGTGATCGAGATGTTCATAGGAGCAGCATATAGACTGGTGAAGACTTTCTAGAGTGTTGGACTATTTGTGTTGTGTTCTAGAGCCATGTTTCTCAACTGATTTAGCGTTAGGACCGTTCATTGTGGTGTTCTAGAGCCGTGCTTCTCAACTGATTTAGCCTTAGGACTGTTCATTGTGGTGTTCTAGAGCCGTGCTTCTCAACTGATTTAGCCTTAGGACTGTTCATTGTGGTGTTCTAGAGCCATGCTTCTCAACTGATTTAGCCTTAGGACCGTTCATTGTTGTGTTCTAGAGCCGTGCTTCTCAACTGATTTGGCCTTAGGACCGTTCATTGTTGTTTTCTAGAGCTGTGCTTCTCAACTGATTTGGCCTTAGGACCGTTCATTGTTGTTTTTTTAGAGCTGTGCTTCTCAACTGGCTGCCTGCCAACAATTTTGGCAAACCCACATTCCCTCCTAGCCAAGTTCACATTGGTAAGTATGTAAAGTACCATATAGTATACATACTAATAGTATGCATTGCATACTATTTTGAACAAACTAATACAGTATTAAAGGGTGGCCAAGAAAAGAGTAAGAATTCAATTCCCCCTTACCCTGCAGAGCCTGAGTGTGTATGACATGGCTCAGGTACTCTGTGGAGGGAAAACTGAGTCCACTGGCTGGCATCATCACTAAAACATCATGATCAGACACCTGTACACAATAGGGAGACATTATAAATTGTTTAGTGCACACACGCGCGCGCACGCACGCATGCACACACACACACACACACACACACACAGAGTTGCAGTGCCAAGAACATTGTACGGTAAACAATGATAGTGTAAATGAAAATGAGTTGTTCAACTTGGTGTCATTTTTACTTCCTGTCCACATAGCCTTCTACAGCACAGCACAGTTGTACAGTTCAAAACACACAAGACCATTACCATTATCCTGGGCCTGGCTGTGTTGTAGAGCAGCATGATACCAGATATAGCTACCCCTCCTATAATACCGTACTGCACCGCCCAGAAGCTCAACAGGAACGTCACAGAGAAAGGCAGGAGGTCCAGCTCTAAAGAGGACACGTCAAATGTCATATCTCCAAACATGCATAATACCTGAGCAGAATTAATGGTTAGCCACTACTACTACTACTACTACTACTTACTGTGTATCCGCCACATCTTAGCCACCAGCAGGTAATCAACCATGGGAGCTACAGCACACATGATAACAGCTGCTAAAGAAGCTTTAGGGATGTAGTAGAATGCAGGCATAAGGAATGCCAGGGAAAGCAACACTATGACACCTGATGAGAGACAACACAAACATACACTTGAAAAAATTGAATTGCCATTTGAGAGAGAGAGAGAGAGAGAGAGAGAGAGAGAGAGAGAGAGAGAGAGAGAGAGAGAGAGAGAGAGAGAGAG
>JAODLI010001898.1:0-10910 GCA_027575585.1 Percopsis omiscomaycus
CAGTCCCTGATTACCATGTAAATGGCAGGAGAGGGGGGGGGGGGGTGGGAGCTGTGTAAAGGCAGCTTTGTCTTCTCATATCCCTTGATGCCATCAAGATACTCCCCTTTGATAGCCTCTCGTTCACTATTAGTGTACCCCTGAGACAGCGGCTGAGAGCACCCCGAGACCGCCATTTAGGGCCGGGCGGTCCCCTACCGCGAGGACAAATGTTCCCTTTGTGCCCACGCTACAAGCTGGGTCCAGTAGCGCGGCATGTTCAGACTGTTCTGATGTTCTTACCAGAGCTGCTTTGTTTCCTACTTTGTTCTTCTAATAGAAGCAAGGTGGACCTTTGCTCGCGTCCTACCAAAGACCATTTAAAGGTACACTCCCTGATTTGTGCCCTTGTATATGAGTGCTGAGTGGATGACATTCCTCTCTATTCCTTTTCCCGCTGCTCTCAGAGGCTCACACCTATCTCTACCCCTCCCCCACACTCACATGCATAGTTCTGTTTCAAACATAAACATTGAGCTGGGGTGGCAATATAGGGTGTTGGGCCTCTATAACAGTAGTTATGCAGTACTAGTGTACCTTTTAAGCTAATTGTTTCCATGCGAGATGCTAGCTACTATTGGTGCGCCAACATAAAATAATTTAGTGGATAGTTAAATGAATTTAGGGCAAAATTAGCCATCAGTTGAGCAAGACAGCATTTGGCCAGTGGTATGCTACAAACCAAAGACTGCAAACTGTCACTGCTAACAAACTTTCGACAGTTTGGCCAGCAGGCTGGTGTGCACAGTTCCAATATGCTGATCTGTTTTGAACAGGCACAATGTTGTTTGTTGGTTTGAAACTTTAGTTTCCACAGGGTGTTGGCCTAACAGTATTACCTCATTGTAGTATTAGTGTATTACAACAGTGATTTTATTCTGCAGTAAATTACTAACAGACTTCCGAGTACACTTCATTCTTATCGTCTCTTTCAAGACGTTGATTGTGGGTGTAAAGTTTCTATTTTGGGCTGTCTGTAACTTAAAATATAGGAATCATTGATTCATTTAAAACTTCTACTGGTCTGAATAATTTTGACTACTGTGAGCAGGTACATGCGTTTATTGATTACACACCTTCGTATTCTTTTTTTTTATGATGGGGATGTTTGAAGTAAACTGAGGGAGGTCACTGTTCCTGTTCGTGCTTGGCTTGGGCATCTGCTCTGTTAACGGTCAAAAACTACCAGTTCTGTTCCTGTTCAGAGAAGCATCAGAGCACTGTGACTGAGGTGTGAATAAGCACCCAGAAGGAGGGCTTTCTCCAGACTGATTGAGAAACAAATTGGGGCAAATAAACCATGTAATTAGATTATGGAGCCCTGTGTGCTGCACTGCCCTGGGCTGCTGGGACCAGAGTACTCAAGTTTGGGCCTTGTCCAGCAGAGTGAGAAGGAGAAAAGCCCCTGCTGTCTCGTTGTATTGTCCAAGTGTAAAGAATGGGCTGTTTTTGACCCATACATGCTGTCAAAGACAACAGTCTGTGAACAGGCTGTTTATGATTCTTGACCCCATAGTTGTCTTGACTCTTGACTGTTGTTCTGGGTGACTAAGAACCGGCCTCGGTGACTGGACTCAGATCTTCCCGTTTTACTGTAACCCATGTGTTTTCAACGAGGTAGTGGGCGATGCTTCTGGCTGATGCCCAGTGTTCACACAGAGCAGAGGAGATGAAACTCTGCCAAGCTTTTCACTTTGGCAAAGAAAGAAAGGGAGTCAGGAACACCAAAAAAGTCGGCCTAAAAGAAATGAAAAAGTTTTCTATAATTTATGAGAATTCAATACTGGGGCTAATTATTTCTGCCCCGCTTTCTGGAAATTGTCGCACTCTCACAGTGTTTCTCTCTCAGCCTGTCTCATGAGGGCTCAGTGCTGGTAATAAGATCTCACGATGACATGACTCTGAAGCAGAGCAGAAATTACGAGCAGCGAAACAGAGTGTGTTGGCACAAAAATTTCTGATCACTTCCAGCCCTGGACACACACACACACACACACACACACACACACACTGTTGATTCCAGAGTAGTTGCAGTCACACCAAACTAATTTATTTAAACAAAACGTGAGGGAAAGGGGAATGGGGCCATAAGGTAACTCAGATGCTGAGCAGGGGTTCAAACGACATTCTGGAGGACAAAAGAAAGGAGGGAAGGTTGAGACACAATGGGATTAGCAGGGATACCGAGGCAATCAAACAAATGTCCACAATCAAGTTAAATCGAATATGTTAATCTGTTAATCTCCCACCTCTCTGCCTGAGGGAGCTCCTCTCTTATGTTGCCTGCTCATTATCTTGTGATTTCTAGGTCTGGAGAAGTTGGGAGTACCTTCCTCTGTATACTACCCCTAGTGGTGGGGAGGGTTTGGGGCTGCACAACACACACACACTTGCTATTGCTTATCATCGTAATCAACATCATCACCCCTCCTTCCCCTGCGCTCCTCATCCGTTACTTTCACAGACTGCCTATCCTGCTGTCGCAGGTCACGACCGGTTAATCCCATCCACATTGCATTGTCGTGTGGATATCTCTGTCACAACCCATCCGTCATCTACCGGCACAATATGTGTTTTGTCTGGGCCACGCCAGCCTTCCAGCATTCCAGACCCCCATGAAGTCTAGGTGGGGGGTGGAGAGCCAGGTTGCAGGAGACGGATTAATATCCCCTCAGTTCTACCCCCCACCACAGACCTGCCAGTCACATGACCCCGCCCTCAAGAAAGGCGCAAGGAGACACCTGCTTTACAGCTGTTGGCCTGACACCCACACACACATAGACACTTTTAGCCTGTGTCTTGTATCGACCCTGTTTCTTTTGCTCTTCATCGTCGTCTTCCTCCTGAAGGCAGGAGTTGTGAGATCTCATTGGGCAGTCATGAGACTATTTCATAAATTAGGAAATATTAAAACAATTATTCTTAAATGAGTTTTATAATAAGATGGCCTCAACTGTTTTCAGGTAAATGCAGGGTGATATCATGGAAATACAAAAATACATTCCAGGGGAGCATTTGTTCTCTGACCCTGCAGAGCATCTTCTTGGCCTCAAGCCTGGGTGGTCCACAGGGACCCTCATGAGCTATCCCTGAATCTGCCATGACAAAGGAACTATGTCCATCATGATCTATTCTGATATCTGCAGTCTGTACTGTATACTATTTAGCAGGCGCTTTTATCCAAAGCGGCTTACAATTACATCATGATGCTATTACATGGAGCAGATAGGGGTTAAGGTCATGGGCTCGAACCCATGACCTTCCTACCCCGTTTTTCTGTTCAATATGAATTATATGTATCACAAACTAAAACCCAAGAAATGTAAATCAAGAAATGTATATAGTATTTAGTATATATATTTACATTTAGGTTTAGTTAATTTAGTAGTTTTGAGTGTAGAGTGAGGATTATGTACTGTATGTAGGAGGATGTATGATGTATGTGAATGGTTCAAGGAGGGCTGTCACTCACGTTTCTTATGAGGGGGTACAGTACACCACCCACAGACTTAAGTAAAGACAAAGTGTGAAATAGAGGGAGACAGAGGAGGAGGTATATAACAGAGGCATGAGGTGAAAAGAGAAAAGAAAAAGTTTGAGTGTTGGGAACCAGTGGTGCCCTGAGCGTGCCTTCAATTAAAGCTGTCAGGCAAGCATTAGCGACCGTCAAGGCCTTGACAACAGCTGCAGGAGGCTCTCGCACACCCCCACACACACACGGCCTGACACAAATGCATACATGTGGCCATACACATAACCCCAAACAGTCAAAACATACAATCACACAAATGCATACACGATGACATACACTACATGCTATATCTCCTGCTAACCACATGACTCAACTTTTACCACAAATGACCTATGTGGCTAGTTTCAACAGGAGTTGTTAAGGGATAAAGTTTTTTAATGTATATTTGTACTCTATATTGCATACACTATAATGGGTAAAATAGCTTATATTGTATATCTAAATAAGAATCCTTAGATACACAGGATTTAATATATTCTTTCAGTGTTTGCATTTCACATGGGCTGTCTGTACAGATTGTTCAGAACAGGAATAATAGTGTTTAATAAAACAAACTACACCTAAAACAAACTTTTTTTCTGTTTAATTTTGTTGTATTTTGGTCTGATCAAGTAGCGATGTTTGATTGAGGTTAAATTCTTGACAAAATTGCTAGGTTGATATGCTATTGCAATTATTGTCTAATCTGTTTGAAACATCTTAGCTGGATGATCTTCTGTAAGAACAGAAGTTACTAATTACCGTTTAATAAAAAATAAAAAAAATGACTCTGTCTCTCTGTTAAGCAATTAATAGGAAACTTCTTGCAGCCCCAAAACCTCAAATTTCCTCTCCAACTTACGATTGTTTCAAGTGTGGAGCAGCAGGTGCATGCAGAATCTCTGAGTTACAAATCAAATGCTGGTTTTAATCACAAGAGCAATTCTGGTAAAAAAAAATCACTTTTACACAGTACTGAGGAATCCCTCGCTCTCTTCTCTGAATCAGCCAAGAGTCGGATGCAGAGACGTGGAACGCCCAGCGTTTGAACCAGAAAACAGGTCTAATAATTTCCGCTTTTCACTTCCGTACATCTGCAGTGGTAGGTGATCTCTGAGGTAACTGTTTTTTGATCAAACTTTAGTGTATTTGTTTGAATTAAAATGTCGGAATGTTCAAATATCAGAAACGGCAGTTATTGTTGTGTGCCAAGCTGGTCTGTGTCGGGGAAAATTAACTCTGGGGTAAGTTTCCAGTCAGTCAGGGCGATATGGGTCCGAAACATTAGGCGTGATCATTTTGTTAGGAGACACACCACAGTCTGCAGTCGGCATTTTATGCCAGAAGATATAATTGAAGGGGGCCGACGCCGTTTAAAACCTGGGGCGATTCCGATGTTGTTCGCCTGGAACAACTTCAGCCTGCTGGTGGCTCAGCCTGCCGGTGGCTCAGCCAAGCGTGTGGCAGAGGACACAGCAGCAAGGGGAGGATGAGGATGAGGAGCTGATCGATGCCAGCGTATCTTACTATATTGCACATATCTGTATTGTTCATATTACATAGCCATATTTATTCTGCTCTTATAAGGTAACTGCTAATACACTGCACATATTTCTATTTAATTTATATTACTCTTAACCACCTTCTGTAAACCAACTGTACACTACTGTCTACACTGCACTATATTTCTTGTCCTGTCTATGCACCACCTGTCTATACTTTGTATTTAACAATGCACTTTTCTGCTTTTTTTCCTCTTCTGATTGGACGCAAACTGCATTTCGTTGTCTTTGTAATTTTACTCTGCACAATGACAATAAAGTTGAATCTAATCTTATCATTTCATTCTTCTGTATGGACCTGTGACAAGCTGCTCTGACACTGACAGTACCTGTCAACCTGTCTTTGTTTTAAACTGGTGGACAAGAAGATACAGCATTCATCCATTCATCAAATTTGTCATTATTCTAACAATGTTTTACAAATCTGAAACACCTGCCAGAAATGCAGTCGACATTAGACCTACAGTCAGATGGTTGACCTGAAACAACACAGGACATCGCAGTAATTATACTGTTGGTACTATAATCCCATCTTTAAAATGCAGTCTTCATTTGACTGTTTTAATCATCTACGAGCAAAAATATAAGGCTCAATGACTGCTAGCATACCATTCTAAACTAACTACTAATAGTTAGCTATTGCTATATCGGGTGTCATTAGCAAAAGCTACATATACTACATAGCTTCATAATTATGAATAAATGAGGAGGCATAAAACTTAAATCCCTTGTCTAACAGAGCTTGGGGCTCTGGA
The DNA here is from genome assembly GCA_027575585.1 of Percopsis omiscomaycus. NCBI lineage: Eukaryota > Metazoa > Chordata > Actinopteri > Percopsiformes > Percopsidae > Percopsis > Percopsis omiscomaycus. Next base: position 5,868 of record JAODLI010001898.1, read on the forward strand.
CGTCCATTTGGCAATACGGTGTACATCGGAAATTGTTATTAGGGGTAGCTCCTGTAAACACCGGCTATAGAAGGTGGCCATTACTAGGCTGTGTTTACCTCAGTAGCGGGTGGCTGGCAGTAGTTAAACCTGTTTTGAAGAACCTGGAAGAAAGTTCTGCATTACCCCTATAGCCAGCACTGTAAGCCGCATCTACATCCAGCTGCACTGCAGTTACACTGATTAATTGGCTCAAGTGCAGGAGATTAAAGGGGCCATGTCCCAGTGCTGATGATAATTGATTTAATATTCATGAATGCCTGATTAGAAAGGGGAAAGCAAGCAATTTACACTGTATCTACACTGTATTTCTACAAAAATATTGTCACGAAGGGGGTGGAGTTAATGAGAACGTCCAAACCTCATCTGTACTTGCATGCTAATATTATACATGAATAACATCAGTGAGTCCAATTGTCAACGACATAAACTAAATATATCATTATATACAGAATTGTCACTGCTACACTCACCTGACGGTTCCTCCGTACTGCTGGCTGTTGCTGTGGGAGGTGCGACTGGAATCTCTGCTCCAAGGAAAACATGACACGGACACAATCTAACATCAGTTAGGTATTATGGTATACATCAGTCACATCAAAATGACATGTTTGCCTGTGTTTTTCCCACCAATTATGTACATTTCATTTGAAACTAGATATGACACTCTCCTACAAGACTCTTTCTGCCTCTGAGACTTTTATTTCTCCCAAGCCTCAGGTGGAGATATATATGCAAGATTACATCAAAACTGCGATGCAATTATTCGTAAGATGAGGGTAGAGGGCTGTGAAATGTTATTGTAAAAATCTCTATTTTCCTCCTCCTACTCTTTTCAACCTGCTGCTGTGTCCTTAATGTGGGTTGTTTTGATGTCACCAAGACTTCAAGATTCTCCCAGTCCTTCTCAAAAAGCCTAAACCACGCATTCCTTGTATCTCCAAAGGAGTGGTGTAGCAACAGAAACTTAAACACACTGTGGACAGGGGAGCGAGGGGAACATGATAAAATTAAGAGCTAAAGTGTAAAAAAGGGGGATAATCAAAGAGAAAAAAGCCAAAATACAGAGAATAGAAGTAATGAACAGCACAGAAATTCGTGTACAAGAGTGATGTTTTGAAAGTGCAGTCCTCAATTGAGTTATAGTACCACCATACCCAAAGTTCTGCCCCAGCTCACTGTTAGTGTTTGTCCTCAAAAATGTGGGTGGTTGTAAGGGGAGTAGGGAATAGTGTGGGCCTATGAGAGCTGTCGATGTAGGAGTATGAGAGGAATGCGAGCCATTGAGAGCGGAGCATGCTCTCGAGGGGTTTCAAACCAAAACAACAATGTTTATTGTGATACTCGTTTCAACCATAAGGGGAATTCCAGACACAAATCAAGGACTGTCACTTTAAAGAAGAAAGAAAGAATCAAGTCTTTTTATCAAAACTGTTTGTTTCTCTCATCTAGAATGGAGAAATTCTCCTTCATTTGTTCTAGCATTACAACATGTACTGTACGTTCATGTAGTCTTATTTATAATATACACTATGAATAAAACACACACACGCCAATTGTTGATCTGTGGACGTGATGAGGTTTTTTCTCATATGGTTTATACTCAATTTTCTCAATTGGTTTATACTGTATAATAACAAAAAACACGACGACTGCCAAAACTATGGTGCTTGAAGCCAAGGGTATCCTCATCAAAAGTCCAGCTCTTCATGTCTTTGTCGACATAACATACCGTCTTCTAGCATGGATCAACATGTGGCACGTGTGCCTGTTTAACTACTGCACTTGTTTCTTATAACTGACTGCAGATTTATGGCTCACAATGCAGGAAAGTAGAAGTCAGAGACATGATATGGCACGTTAAAATGGAACCTGGCAAGAAACACATGGTAAATCTATTGGAGGCCAAATAAAGTGAGAAAGTATGCATGTTTAACACCTCTGTTCCTAAGTGACTTTCCCACAACAAAAAATCAAACATACCCAATAGCCAATATGTTTACTTAAGGAATCCCTTTGCTATATGTCAGGTTATGAAATATATGATATGATATCTAATTATGTTGACAAAGACACCAGTTGAAATGCATAAGATGCATAAAATACAAAAGGCCAATTAAAATCAAGAGACTGCAGTTGCTATTCACACCACATCTCAACTGCTGGCCTGCTGTGCTATACGATTTCATCAGATGCTTCTTGACCGCTCTGCCGGGGCACCTTGACTTAAAAAGTACAGATAAGGGATGAGAATTTGTTGCCAAAAGTCTTAAAACTAACTCTAGAAGCCTTGAGTTTATTTTCTTTAAGGGCCTTGGCGATGGTATTGCTAACAGGGCTCCCGATTTGAGCGTCGGTTTGAGAGTGGATTTATGGGGAAGCAAACAAAGGAAGAGCATAAACTTGGTTTTTTGGTGTAACAGCGTGTTTATATTTATTCTAGGAGAGAACGGACTCTTGGACACTAAGTGCTTGTTAGAAGAAATGGAATGACAACAAATTCAATCTGCTGTCATGTTTGACTTAGGATCAATCTTTTGAGAATGATGGGTTTCGTACGTAAATTATATTGTGTGTAAATTACATATTAATTATAGAGCCCTCCCTAGTGCAATGTCTTTCTCCCATTTCCAAGACTTTGTTGGATGTGACCCCAAGCCACATATTCCTGGTTGGACTTGGAATTAATGCATCTTATAAGGAAAAGACTTGTTTCACGTACTTATGCAGGGGGCAATGGGTGAACGGCTCTGCTGGTAGCCTTTAGCGCAGCGGTTGCACGTTATACCAGTCACGCCGTCTTTACAGGGACATTGGCCAGTGGTTTGGTTACAGGTTTTGCCAGCGGCCCCCACTGGATGGCAATCACATGCTGTCAGGAAACAATGGAAGAAAAAGAGAGGCACAGTGAGTGGTCACAAACACACACACACACACACACACACACACACACACACACACACACAGTAGACACACAAGTATACAACGAGAGCACAGGTGTGTACACAACAGCAACAACAGCAGTCAGAAACAGGAGTGTTGACAGATAGGTGAAGCAGTGCAACACCGCTGCATCAGTTCGCTAAATGCTGTTGTGGTGTGATCACTGAAAGACAGCTGGGCATCGTATTGTGATCAAATTATGTTTTCATCATATGATACAAAAAGTTGTTGTGTTATCACTCTAGTCTTATCATGCCGGGTCTTATTGTGATTATGAGATTTGAAATATTAGAGGGAGTTTTTTTTTATAAAACTAAAGTTTTAGTCTTATATAACTTTAAAATAACAGAAATACCAAATGCTTCAATATAACCTCACAATGTGAACCTCCTTCTGACTGCATTTCTATGTGTGAGGGATATACTTAGTGTTGAGTGTGTTTACCAAATTAACAGATAATGCTGTGCTTTGAACATGATCCAAAATGTCTGTCACAGTTGCTGCCCAACTGGGGGGTCTATCGAACACAAGCTTCAGGAATGTAATTTTTCCAATTGCTGGTGTCCGAGTTATTTCTTTTCATCTTTTACATCAGTGGCTATTTTGGAAAATAAGTAAGCTAATGTATTTATGCTGTATGCTACAGAAGATCCTATTGGATGAATAAAAAACTGAAGTTTCTCATCAGTATCTCCACACACACACCCCTCATTCTTTAGTCAAAAACTCCCTGGAGTGAAATATACATGTCTGGTGCCAAACCAACACAAGACAGTTGGTGCATATTGTATTTTCTGGTTATGGAAAAATCTAAATGTCTGCTCTTCTGGTACAGGACGCCCCTCCCTGCCTATTTTTTCTGTGTTATGTCACTTGTCACTTTGAAAGCCTTCAAAGGCGTCAGTGAATTATGCGCTTTGTGGTTTGCATGCGTATTAAGTGGTCCCGGGGCCAGTTGTTTCTGACCACATTGGGAATGCTGTTTCTACAGTTGTAATTCCTATGCTACACATAACGCAAATAAAAAATATTTTATTATCTTATCTTATTATCTTTAATATATAAATGTTCCAGTATTTATAGGCCTATTGTATATTTTTATGATGTTCTGTTAAAATAAGCGACCTTTGAGAAACTGTGGGCTAACTTTAACGTTGAGCATTACAATAATAAAAATCATTAAATCAAGAGCCATGACTCTCAGGCTGGAAAACTGATGTAGTCATCCATTGACATGCATTTCAGCAGTGCAAATCACAAAAATTGGATGGCTGAAGCTGCACGAACCAGGCAACCAACTAACAATGACTAAAGCTACGTATTCCAGGCAAGCTCAAGCTCAAGCTCTGTCAAAGCCTGGAGAAAATGTGTGTTAACGTGCATGTGCTTGTGGTTGATTATGTGTGTGTCTGCATATGTGACTGAAGACCTTTGTGGAGGAGAATGAGGGTGTGTACGACGAGGTGCATTCTTTTAGAGACATTCGTTAGTGGAAAATCATATTCATATACAGTATATAAAAGGTATATAAAAACTATGTTAACGTGTTCATTTTTTTAAAAGCTCTATTTTTCTGTGTAAGGAAAGTTCTATTTTTCTTCGCTGTTGATTACAAAATTGATTACAAATATATTTTGCACTGTTGTTGTCTTGACCTATTATTTATGGTTATTGCATACTCAAATTCTAAAGTATTATGCACTAAAACATTTACAGGTAATTTTAATCCTACTCGTCCAATTTGTTCTAAAAAATAACACAAAAAATGTTTTTTAGGAACACAGCATTTTGGGACGCAATAATCACAAAGAAATTCCACGACATCCTGGAGGGATTACAATGCCAGTAGCGCTTTACATTTGGCGAAGTATGTAAGTATGTATTATGCCTGTGTGTCATGCTGGACTAATAGATGACCTCTCTCGTTCATTGCTTAATCTGTAGCCTTTACTTCCTGTTGCTACTCTTGGGTCAATCTGGCAACACAGTAGTGTGTGTGTGTGTGTGTGTGTGTGTGTGTGTGTGTGTGTGTGTGTGTGTGTGTGTGTGTGTGTGTGTGTG
>JAODLI010001899.1:0-10906 GCA_027575585.1 Percopsis omiscomaycus
TTCAGTTCACGTTCACCCAAAATATGAACGCGTTCATGAACTATCGTTCAATGAACGCGTTCAGGCACATCACTGCCACTGCAGACCCACCAATCGAACTCGAGAATAATTTGTTCAAAACAATTTGTTTTGTTTTTGCCCAGCACCAATAAGTACAGACTAAGGCACTATTGCTGTACATATGCAGGTAATGATTTATGAGGTTGTGTCAGTTCTTATACTGTCCCAGACGGAGGTTCTGGTATCAGATGGCTACTAACTGTGTTTTAGGTGTTCTCCAAACTGCTGCTGGGCAAACGGTGGAGTCAGAGAGCAAATAGGTGTCTTCTGTCATTCACCACTGATGGAGGAGGTGTTGAGGAGAGGAGCAGATTAAACTAATGTTTCTCTCTCTCTCTCTCTCTCTCTCTCTCTCTCTCTCTCTCTCTCTCTCTCTCTCTCTCTCTCTCTCTCTCTCTCTCTCCAGCTGCCCGAGTAGAAAATAGGAGCCATCCTGCTGAAATATTCATGTTATACATTAAATACACTCTGGGGTCGACCCCCTTTAAGCACACAAGATGGGGAGAAACAAATCAGAGGTCTCCGTTTTCCTCTTTCCCCTCAAGCTCAATCCTCTTCCCCCATCTTTCTTTTTTGCTCTCTCTCTCTCTCTTTCGCTCTCTCTCTCTTCTCTGTTTGGTAAAGAAACATGCACACGGTCACTGCCTTTAATGTGCTAAAGCATGCTAGCGGGTGCACATGCTGGGGCACCATCCCAGTGCATGTACGCTAATTTAACCGGCGAAAGCAGAAGGCTATTAAAGCCATCATTTTGTATCATAAATAACAGATGTCACGGTTTGAGCAGAGCGCTCTATTATTCATAATCCTGGGTCCCTTTAAAAATGGGTCTGATGAAGAAGAGGTTTAATTTTAGCCTACGATCATTTCCAGTGAATGGGAGGCTTCCTACTCAGCCCCACTCATTAGGAGATGCCATCGTGACTCACTGTGTGCAGAGAGTGAGAGGAAGACTGCGAGAGATGCAGAGGTGATCTCCTATCTTTTGCTTCTATTGCAGACAATCAGTGTAGCCCTTCATCCAGTGAATTAAATGTTCAGTTTAACACTCTTGGCGGGATGCTATCACATTGACAATCATCAAGATGAATTCAGAGCGATGGGCATGCAATATTTCCATTGTGCCTTGTGGCCTGGCAGCAGTAATGAGGACACAATAACATAGGCAGAACTCATTTTACAGCCACACCATATGATATGCTAAAATGTTCCACTCCACTCATCATCCAGTATACACTGTATATTTCTTCTCAATACACAGTGATAGATAGCCTTGTCACACCATGCTGCTCTCACAAGCTCCTCACTTTGCTACATTATTTTGTAAACCCTCAATAGAAAACCATTTGTTCCCGGCTAGAAAACCGCTGGGCTAATCAACGTTTAGTTGATTAGTTCATTTGATTTGTTCCGTTGATTAGTTCAGTTGATTAGTTCAGTTGGATTAGTTTAGTTGACTAGTTCAGTTGGATTAGTTCAGTTGGATTAGTTTAGTTGATTAGTTCAGTTGGATTAGTTCAGTTGGATTAGTTCAGTTGATTAGTTCAGTTGGATTAGTTCAGTTGATGCCAATAGCAAGAATTATCTTCTTCACACGTTTATGGTTCTGAGTAGCTGAAGGTGGTCCACGGGGCCAGGCTTTGACTCGAAGTTTGAAACAGTCATGTGTTGTGGGGACCCTGTGACACCCAGAGGTAACAACTCTCCCTTCACTCCCATTGTCATCATTATTACTGCTATGCTAAATGTTTTTCAGGTGCCACACATGTACAGTACTATACTATACAGTAATATACCCCTTGTTCTCCGAATGATCATTTGTAAGAATATATTGAAGGTTATCCTCCATTCTTCAGTCTTGTGTTTGTTCTACGCATGAGCAAGGAAAGCCCATTGGTTAAGATGTTTAACTCTTAGCCGATAGATTCTGGGTTTGTTCCCTGACATGCTGCAAGCATCCTTGGGCAAGATGTCTGCTTGATACTCACTGTACTCTCTGTAAGTGGCTTCGGATATAAAACTAAATTGAAAGTAAGCAAAACCTTCAAGATGGCGCAGCCCATACACCTTTGTTTTGTGTATATCACCACTGATAAAAGCAAGCCGCCATCTCTTTACATGTGTCCATCTATTTGAGTATAAGAGGTGGTCCAATTGCCCACTACGAGCTGTGATTGACACCTAATTACATCACCTCTACCAACGAGTTTGAGCATATCCAGACGGACTTGTGACTGTGCAGCACTTTGAGACTGTGAGAAAGTGACTAAAGGGACCTGACTTGATGGTCTTGAAGGATAGCTTGGCGGCAAATGAACGCCCACCTGGACATTTCAACAGACCTTTTGACATGTGGCATAGCCTTAAGAACATTTTCAATGTATTATTCTTTTCCAGCCTCTATCCCACCTGCCACTTCATGCTTGAACAATGCAGTATACAAAAAACTCTAAAGACAATTGAGCTGGACTGTAAGGTGCCATGGCAACCCATTACTCTTTATGAGTGATTGCATAGCACTCATGGTCCTGCTCATCCCGAAAGGCGATAAACTAATGTATTTCCAATCCGCTATGCGGGTGCTCTTCACCCATGGTGCCTACACATGTGTGAAATTAAAGCTATCGTGTCCTTACATCTGACTGAGAATACTATTTCTCTTGATAAAACATTTTGGGTCTGTGAAAGCATCAGTGGGGACACTTTTTCCTGCTTTGATGGCCCACGAGTCACAAGGGTAATGGCAACAAGATGCATGGACATGCAGGTAGTGTAAACAGGCAGAAACTCAGCGTGTGTGTGTGTGTGTCTATAACTCAGTGTACGTGTGCGCGTGCTCGTGAGCTTATGCACATCCATATTCATGAGAGGCATGGCGGAGAATCCATTAACGATGGTGTCATTTGAGATTAAAGAGATTGACCTTTGGCGACTCAATGGGGAGGGATGGAGGGGTGCTGCAGATAAACGCCAGCAAAAGAACAGCATCTGCGGGTTCCTATGGGATGCTCCGTTTCCACTAAGGGAAACTGAGGAATGGGTGTGCCACATCCATTATGTGTGGGTCACTTCCAAAAGCCTCGGAATCCAGCAAAGTAGAAGGACTAAAAGTCTAAAAGGAATTCTTCTGAGAGGCTATCTGAGGCAATAGACTCATTTGTTTTCTGAGCAAAAGAATACGGACAATATGCTACCCTTAGGAATAGTTCATGTTTAATTAATATTCTACTTACCTAAACATTGTGTTAATCCAATCTTCACCAGCTATGAGATAGATTCATCTATATGCGAGTCCCTTTATAGAAGTAAACAGCGTCAAGCTTCATTGAGCAAATTGTCCGCACCTAAATCTATAATGCCACGGTGGTCTATCCTAACAAATTTGATTCATTATATCATAATTTTGAAGTCAAATGATAATTAAATCATTTTCTCTTGCTGGGCTTAACATTGCTGTGCAGCAGAGTAGCTACTGTGAAAACAGTTCCAGCAAGAACTATTTAGCAGTCTTTCAATTTGAAATGATGAATCTTGTTTATCATGCATCCCTGGTAAGAAGAAAATAAGGATAAACACACAAACATTAATAATATTTAAAAACAAAAATCTATAAGTTTATTATTTAAAGTTTTGGACATAGAGAATGTAATTTTTCTTCCATGTGAGAAAAAGCAGGTTGCAGGGTGGTGTCAACATCATATCTGTAGTTCAGTAACCAGGGTGTGTGACAGGTATGGAACAAGCAGTTATTGTGACTTACTGTACATGGTCAAAGTTTACAGTTATGGTCACACAACAGAAAGAGAGAGAGAAAAAGTCCCAAATTGCTCTACAGGGTGATATAATGATACAATCCCATTGGTACGCAAACACAAACATACAGATGATCCCATTCATACAGTATAGACAGTATTATTTGCTTGTTGCTTCAGTGTCCTACTGTATACCTGCCTTTTAGTTTTCCCTCAGGGAGAGGGGCTGATGACACACACACACACACACACAGCAAGCTGATGTAGTGGGGACATGTCTTGTCCCCAGACATCCCTCTAGCAGCTAGAGTGCCCTCTGTTAGACAGCCTGACATTCAACACAGCAGTTACTCATCGATCAGTACTGCGCAGCAGAGGGAGAGACACACAGAGAAGGACCTAGAGAGAGAGAGACAGAGGCTGAAGGAGGGGGGTGGGGGGGGGGTGGAGAGAACAAAGAAGAAACGCTAGGGGTCTGATAGAATGATAGCTGGCTGTAGCAACAGATAGCACTAGAGAGCTGATGGAGATCAGAACGCAAGCGGGGGAGGGACGACTGCCCACTGCTGGGCTGACAGGAACCCTGGCAGGGCCTCAGCGGAGCTCATCACCGGTCGAGAGAAAAAAAACGTCGGCACATTGGCAAAGGCAGGCAATACGTCAGTTCACACCGCCAGTTCACACCGCGAGTAAATCTGCATCTCCGAGGAGGCGTCTGACGTGAGCTGTTTGAAGTATTGTCCCAGAAACGTATACACAAATTATGTCTCTCATGGCACTGTCTCTCTCTACAAAAACACTTCCTCACCTCCCAGAAGAGTTCTACTATTCCATTAATGTCATTTTCATTTCTCTTTATTTCTCTTGTCATTTTAAGGATCATATTGTTGCACAGCTGTTTTTCAACGTGTTGTGTCTGTTGACATTTATATTCTGTAATCAAATGAAGCCTAAATGTGTCTTCATTTCTTCTTTGTTTTGCTGTGAGGTGCTTCATAAACACCCAGGGGTGTCATTCTGCATCATCCTTTATTTATCTATGTTTTTTAACAATACACTTCAAGTTTTAACTCCCTGTGCATAAACTAATGTAACTCTGAGAAAAGTGCTAATTTACCAACCATCTTACAACCAAAGTAGATGTAAAAAGGCAGTTTAAAGGTGTCTGCACGACACATACAAGTGTACTGCTACAGGTGACTTAGCAACAGTAAATGATTGTGATGAAATGATGCATCACATTTTGAATGTTCGGTTTCTTGGCTTCCTGGATAATAGCTATGTGCTATGTCTGCACGCCAAGCCTTGGTGCGGACCCAGACCGAAGAAGGGCCATTAATGATTCCTGCTGCTTGCTGTCACAGTCATCCTGTGACCTTTTAGAAAGCTGGATAATTTAGAGCTTAGTGATTTTTATTCTTTTCCTAATTCTAAAAGAGAGAGATGGGGAGAGAGAGAGAGCAACAGAGAGAGAGAGAGATAGATAGATAGATAGATAGATAGATAGAGAGAGAGAGAGAAGGAGAGTAAGCGAGACAGACGTATTGGACCGAAAGAGGGAGGGGCAGATCAAGGCGTTGATAGCATGAGGAGAGAGAAGGAGGTGAGGAGAGGAGAAGAGGGGATCATAGCGAGGTACTAGGCCCGGAGGCAGTGACATTATCTAGGAGGCACAGAAAAAAGGAGAAAAAAGGAGGGGCGATGAAAGGAGGAGAGGAGAAGAGTAGAATGAGATGAGTGAAAGGTAGCCTCTGGCGTTCTTCAGAACATATCAGTTTTACTTACTCAAACGTCTTCTGAGGGCAGAAAGAAATGCGATTGGTTCAGTCAAGCACCCAATCGAAATGGAAAGGAGACGGTGCTCGTTTGCTTGCTACATTACATCACATTTTGCACATCTGGTTTATTTAGACATAACTAACAGCAAATTTAATTTAGGGGATAACAGGCAAAATGTACTATTTAGCAGGAATAAGGAATAAACAGAGGAACAAACGAAACATGCATTAAATGCAATAACTAAAATTTAGTTGCACGAGGCATAACTGCAGGCAAATCTTAGAATTTCCTGATGCCACAGCTTCAGGAAAATGATCCATTTAGTTGGTTTATCTGTGCAGCTAACTCCCACACCTGCGACTCATTTAGACAGCCTATCAGCGGCATATACCGCAGTCGGTCATTGTTGTGTGCTTGTGTGTTTCAGCCTGTTTGTGTTTTGAAACCTGCAAACGTATTAACAAAACATGTGTCGAGCATTTGCTTCGCTCTGCATCCACGCATCATCGCGTTGTTCCTTCGGCTCGCGCCTACTCTCTTACCACAACCGTGTTACAGGCGCTATGTAAGTAAAGTTATTAATATTATTGTATTTAGGTTTGTGTGTGTGTGCGTCCAGGATTCCCCATAAGTTTATAATAAATAGCCTTTATTGCTCAGGTTGGATTTGTGTTAATTTGCCCTAGTGAGCCTTGTAAATTGCATCACTAAAAGCCAAAAATGTGAAATGTGCATAGCAAAGTTAATGCAGCCATTTTAAGCACTGATAGTATATTAACTGTAAGGCTATAGACCTAGTGACCTCTGAATCATTGGTGATAAAAGTAAAATTCAAATATCTCTTTTCTATAAACACCTTCAGCCCACCCTCCAATTAACTAGCCGCTGCTGTTTGCTAACTCAGCACTACGGCGGGATGAGGAGAGCAGCTTCACGTCCACTCACCGGGGCCAACATCATTTCATCATGATTAAAACTCAGTGGTTTGAGACGATCTCAGATGCCACACCATTAGCCTTCACGGCAAACTGCCAAAAACAACCCGCAGCATGTTGACGTGCTCATTCACATGCAAGCATGCGTGTCTCCCATAAGGACAGGCCTCTGCTGTGCAGATAAACGTAGATGATCAATCTCTGCCCGCTGTGGAGAGGAGAAGACGGGGCTCGAGAAAGATTGCTTCAAGGAAGGACAGAAAGTAGACATTTCTCAACACTGCCTGGTAACTGTCTGACAGTAAGGATCGTAGTAACAACAGCTGGTATTATTATCCATTATTATCCATAGGAAAAGCCATGTTTAAATCCTGTAATGCTGGATTCACGGCAAACATAGAATAGCCACAGAACAAATGTCCATTCCCATTCGGTTTAATCAGCTTGTTTACGCTGAAAGTTTCCCCACAAAAGAACGGTATAAGATGGGTGCGATTTGTGAACAAATCAGAGAGGGGGGTGTTTTTAAAAACATTTTATTCATGAAAATAAATCACGAACCTCAGTGGGCCTATATACAGTAGACTATGAAGCAGTGCCGTTTACAGAACCGGTATTGAATTGTAGTATGTCTATTTTAGTATGTCTAGCTTAGATAGTCAGATGAATACATAAAAAAGGAAATCACATGATAATAACAAATCCAACACATTACCCTCATTACGAGAGTAGCTACAAACACAGAACTTCCTCACAGAAACCAGAATCATAACATGCCATGGCGGGCCAGAATAAATAACAAAAACACTGGCTTACCTGAGGCTACTATGCCTACACAAGGCATAGTACAGAACACAAACAGTCTTCTGTCGCGACTTGCAACACAACATTTAGAATCTTCTAATGTAATTTCACGGGAATTTCACACCGGTGTTGAAACGGACAAGACATAGGTGGACTGGCTGACTGACAGACTAAATTAATAAATAATAATCTAGCAACGATTAGAAAATAAATCTCCATGGGAGTGCCACTATCTTCAGGAGCGGCAGAAACTTCAGACAGTATTTTAGGACAGTTACCCCGTTCAAATATGTCTCGGAGATCGCTATGTGGGCTACTATCACAGAAATTGCTAACGCATTCTCGTTAACAGTAATAAAACGGTTAAAGGTTAACTTACTAAATTCAAAACTGAGGTTTGCAGCGATACCTACTTTCCCATATGTTTTCTTAATTCATTTTGGCCTTTATCAAAACTTTTACTGGCTGCTACAGAAGTACAGAAGGGTAATCCAGTCATTTGTTGACCAAGCTGTGATGCAACTTGGTCAGTTAGCAGAAACCTTTATCCAAACCAATTGATTTAATTGAAAACAATTAAAAGGCGTTAGGAGCAGGTAGGGGTAAGGCATCTTGCTCAAGGATGCCTTACCGGTACAACACTGAGGTATTAGAGGACCGGCTGGTTCCTGTAGTGTGTTAAAATTAATTGGCTGAGATCAGTTTTATAACATCATTCTAATTCCCCTAGTACCTTGAAAATCATGATAAAAACGAGATTTTGGAAGATTAATTAGGCCACAAAGGAGACGTGTCATGTTTACAATCCATACTTTACACAATCAAGGGGGAAAAAACAGTCAGTGTTTTTGGATAGGGAGGAAGATAAATGCTGATGGAATAAAACAAGACTTATAATAAGACTATAATAAGACTTGTCTTGGCAATAAAGACTGAGATGACATTTGGTGTGACTTGGGCCACAGCCTGTCTATGATTACCTAGTCGTTTCTATTAAAATCTCTGCAGAATAGTGGCATCAACCAGGTCATTTAATTTATCTGCCTGCATTTATGTGGCAAACACTACATGTCATGCATCTAAAATGTATTTCAGGACCATTGCATCAATTATCTCAAAGATCATCAAAGAATATATCTATTAGCAGACTGAAAGCATACAGTTATGTTTGGATGGTTCTGTTCTGGAGAAACTCACTGCCCATCCATACAAGTGTGCGTGAATAGAGGGGGGGCGGGTGCATTACAAAATACCCCATAGTGGTGTAAGGGATTGGGGATAAATCCTACACGTTATTCAATTAATTCAATTAAGTCTTTTGGAGCACCACCCTATTTTGTTCGGGGAGACGAGTTATGATTTACTAATAATTAAAATGTCATAATTAGTCTGATCAATATTTGTTATGAATCACATAAGTCATGAATTCTTGTCACATAGGATTGACCGTGTTCTGTGGTAAACAAACAGCAACGAGAGGCTCGCTATAGCTTTAGTATTTGAATTGTTCCAAAGACTGAGTAGTCTATATCGTTTTTTGACGTCGTCTTTGTGTACAAACAACTTTGCGAGTCCAGTGTAATGCTCCAACTGTTATAAGCGGTCCTCAAAAGGCCTGTCAAATTTAGTCTATAAAGTTGGTTGTTATTTAATAACAAAGGCCGCTCAAGTATCGCCATCGAGTGACTAGCATAACTAGCATAGCATGAAAAACGTATTTGAAAATTAGTAAGTAAAAAATCTTATCACATGAGAAATTCCCAAGGCATTATAGTCAAAATGGCTGACACTACATGTAAGCCAGGTAGGTCAACCATTAGAAGAAAGCAGTTTTTAACTGCTGAAGACGTATTATTAAGCTTATTCAATGACAAAGAGCTGGATGATGATGGAGAAAATGAAAATATCCTGAATTCAAAGTCAGTGAGGCGTAACAAAGGTAAGCTAACCTCAACATGTTTCAGTAAGGTTAAGGCGAGACACGGCATGCACTTGTCAATTTTGAGATTTTGGGCTATTTTGCTTCCATAACATGTCTTCTTTTAGATTAGTTGAAAGAAAACGTTCAAAATACACATTTATTTATTTATTTTACTACACTTTGTCTTACTGCGTCTGTAGATTTCTCCTAAATTCACCAAAAGTTAGCATTCTAACGGAACATGCATGCGACCCTTGTCTGTACCATGTCATCACAGGTATTGTTGTAAAGCTCTCTCTCTCGTGCCCAATGTTATCAGATCCAAATATGGTCATTTCCTTTCTATAAAGGTGGATTTAACCCTAAACACGAAATCTCAGTAAAAAATCTGCAAATTTCGCTTATTGACCACAAATTCACGGAGTCTGGACACAGCCAGGAGTGCGACAGTGTCCATGCAGCTATTGAGACAGCCAGAAAAAATGTGCCTGTGTACAGTCCAGAAGGTTACTACACTCTTGTAAGAATGGCGAGGAAGACCATGCCATACAAGGTGATTGAGCTTAGTCACAGTGACTTTCTGGGTTTCAAGTCCTTTTCATCACACATGGTCCGAAACAAAACAAAAGAAGCAGAGGGAGAAACAGTTCGTTAGAAGAAAATCAAGTGGCTGCGCTACACAAAATAGGACCCAAAAGTTATTCAGTTCAAATATGAACTGTCTGACCAAGTATTTAAAATGCTTGAAGTTGGAAAACAGGAGAGAGGTTATCATGGAATGCAACCTAAAAAATTATACAGATTTCCCTGCTGTGAAAAAGAGACTTAATTACACTGTGCATAAATGGCAGTATCCCGCAGTCCTATGCAGACTTCTACCAGGCTTTACAAGTCAACCAATCAGAGTAGGCTACTATCTCATATACAAATCCACCTGAAACGTTCTTTATGAAGTACATTGTTTTTATGTTGTCATGTCCTCAATATTCAGTAACCTATTTCATATGCTCACTGTTCTGGAGTATACTTTAGTTAATAATTAGTTAGTTGTTAATAATAATTAGCAATTCAGTACTTACAGTATCATTCAGGATAATAGTATTTGAAATAATATTTGTTATTATTATTACAAACGCATCTGTAAAGGCTTTTCAGTTGCCCATCTGGACAAATTAAGTGGCTGGGAATACTATTTTAGATCACATTCAAATAACTAATTTGATGTAAGGACCTTTTATGTGATATTTAATTTTATTACAATAGATTGTTATTTCTTTTAAACTCATTAATGTAATACTTTGTTACGCCCAGATACGCCCATGTTTTTATATAAAAAATGGAATGAAACATTGGTGCCAAAAAGGCGCTTGTGACTTTTTTTTTAATTAAGAAAATTTTGATTTTGTTTTTCTGAGTAAATGTTCAAATAGTGTTCAATAAGTATACTGTCATCCATGTGTTAGTGAAATGTCACTTACGCCCCTATGGTTCTCACCACTCATTATGTGCTATCCACAGGCTTCACCAACAATACATTTTTCAGTGCCAAAAGGGCGTAAGTGCAGTTACGCCCTGTATAAAGTACAGATCAGAGGCCTCAGGTCCAAGTAGCCGTTTTAATATTATTTAATATTTGTGGTGGTTCAGACAATGTG
>JAODLI010001900.1:0-10906 GCA_027575585.1 Percopsis omiscomaycus
ATGTGGGATGTAGTCTCAGCGATATCTAATCTGCTCTCAGTATCCCAGTTGTTTTTGCAGGGTTAAAGACAGGTGTGTCTACATGACAAGCTCTCCCAGTTGGCAGCACTCTCAAATGTCACTGTGCTGCGTGGCTACATATCTCCTGCACATTAGCTGCTTCTCTCTGTTTCTTTCACTTTTGCTTCTTGCTTCCTGCCTGGTCAGCTCGCCATTCTGCCCTGCTCTCACTCTCACAGAACATTAAGAGGCCTTTCTCTTTTTCTTCTTTATTTCTCGGGTCTCTCTCTCTCTCTGGTCAGTATTTTCAGTCACAAAGCCCATACCAGCCTCATAAGCAGTTTCAAAATCCTAGAGGTTCCCAGCCCCCTACCACGTTGAGAAACACTGCTGTACGCATACAGAGGGGAGCCCAAGAGAACTTATAAAGCAAAATGGAGTAAAGAGATGTGTCTTATTTTTGACACATTACCCAGTGTGACACACTTTGTTTGGTATCTGCACATTGAATGACGCCGTTATGCTGACATAAAGTTATTGAAAAGCCAGTGTAGACATTCTGCTTCCCTGTTCTGTCCAGCTTCATCAGGACCATCAATAATCTGTACTTCAGACTTAGATAAGACAGGAAGTTTGTTTTTTTAAAGTGCCTGCATAAACAACAAATTAACATCACAAACAACCAAACGGGAAGCATCCTTGAACCCTCCACTAAAGATATCATGCCAAATGTACCTTTAAATGCTCCAATATGGGCAGTGGGCATTGTCGGCATGCTGGGGCATCAGTTTTCTATATCTGGGGTTATGTATAGTATGTGTCTGTGAGAACAGTTGTTCTCATTGGGATCTCATGGTTTTCTGAAGGCAGAAACAAAGGGTTACAGGGTCCTGCGCTCTCACAAGGTGGGGAAGGGATTTAGGTCATGCGGCTCCATCGGTTAAGCCACCACTGTCTTACATAAGGCCTCTGTGTGTGTGTGTGTGTGTGTGTGTGTGTGTGAGCGTCTGCTTGTAAAGAGAGCTGTGCTAGCTAGTTATGACTGACATCATAACAGGCTATTGTGTGTGTTGCATGTTAGCTGATGATTAGCTGATGTCATGCCCTCTGCTGTGATCTGGGCTTCTACAGCTGTCCAGGACACCGCTAGCCCTTTAGCCTGCAGCTACTCACTGCACGCACGCACGCACACACACACACACACACACGGTCATCTCCGGCGTGAAATGAACACATGCAGTCAGGAAACCGATCAGGAAAAGGCACATGCCTTTTAGAACACTGCCGGTGTTTAAAAGGCATGCGCTTGTCTTCTCAGTGTGGCCAACTTGGCCTGTCCTATGATGTGTCATATAATAGACTAGGCTAGCACACAAACACACACCACACAGCTCTGTAACAGCCACGTTAACCATTTACATCCGCCAGTCGTCGTTTGCAGCCCCCCTTTGCCCCCGGGATAAAATCCAACACCCCCAAAATAACCTGGAGGGTTATTAGAGTCAGCGCAGCTCTCTCCCAGCCCAGCCTTTTAATAGAAACAACAGGCAATTACCCACGGTATCCTTAAGAGTGAATTTAAGATGCTAAAGGTAGCCTGCCTCCCTTTGTAGTCTAATCTCTCAATTAATGAGCCGCGAGAGCGCAGACGGGGTTGGGTTTCGCTCTATTTGTGGGGCCGGGCTGTGCCGTCCTGCCGCGGTGCTGTGGCGCTTGTGGTTCTGCAGCCGGTAGGGATGTGTGTTCTCCTCACGAACACAAACAAAACACACTCATGGCGGGGGGGGGGTTAAGTAAACACTGCCTGCCGCATCCCCCGTGGGCTTTCCTCTCACCCTGGGCAGGACGGCAGGCAGCAGTAGCCTAGCCCGCACCACGCTAGCACAGTCTGGGGACTAACACCTGACCGGTGTTAGATTTAAAGATTTACCGTTGGCATCCATTTTGTACTCTATAAAGTAGAGCCTCCCACAGCGCGTGTTATCAGTGATAATCTCTACAGACGGTGGACTGTATTGACAGTAAGTATCTGTCTCGACGAGGACAGGTATTTGGAAATCACACTATTATTCAGGATTACAGTCAGGTCATTTAGCAGACACTTTTATCCAGAGTACAGTTACACAGAGAGTACAGTTACACAGAGAGTACAGTTACACAGAGAGTACAGTTACATTATGAAATAGCAGGTAGGAGTTAGACATCTTGCTCAAGGATGATTTCAGGTAAGCCTGGCTTGTTGGGGATCGAACCCATGACCATCCTGCCCCTTAAGTGACGGCAGTGGAGGGAGACTCACCAGAGGAGCCCAGGAAGTAGCGCTCCAGAGCGGAGCCGAAGCCGGACGGGTTGTCTCTCAGGTTGCTGAGGAGGAAGGGCTGCATGGTGGCGTTCTGGTTGTTGATGGGCCACGTCTGGCCGCGGACGCTCGCCCCTCCGTACCACGACACGTTGGCCATGGAAAAGCAGTCCTGGAGACGCCAGCACACAGTCACAAACATCAGGACAGAGACACACAGAGAGAGAGAGAGAGAGAGAGAGAGAGAGAGAGAGAGGGAGAGAGAGAAATATGGAGAAATAGCCTGTATCAAGACAGATATGAGATAGGGAGAGTGAGTAAAAGCTCTGACCTTGTGGTTCCCATCACCCCCCTAAAGAAGCTACTGTAAGATAACAGCAAAATAACTATACAGTAAGCATTGGTTAATTATATGATTGATAACATTGATAAATACTGTATATACACATTTCTTTAAAGAAAACCACATAGTAAACATAAATAAAGAATAAATATACTGTATATATATATATGTATATAAATTAAAGAAATGAATACAATTTATTTATTTGCCGTATCTCTAACCTTTCTGAAAATCACCTCGCAACACCCCCTAAAAGCTTTTTGTGACCCCTTCAGGGGGCCCCGCCCCACAGTTTTAGCACTACTCCTCTAAGCCAGTCACCTGCCACCTTCCTGTGCCTGTGGATGCCCCCGGCCAGCCGGGTTTAAAAGCGATGCTCAGGGACACTGCTGTTCTGTACAAGGCCAGACTGAGACGTGCAGATAACAGGCATGGGACCATGGCTCCTGAGCAAGAGTAAGAATCTCATATTTTGTTGCATGTTTATTTTAGTGGAGCCCTTCTGTGATCATCCGACTGCACTGCCTGCTGTCATGCTGAGGTCTGGTTCAGGCTTGTCAGGCCCTGTGGATGAGCCTGCTCTGGCCGAAGGCAATGGTTTACATCTACACCCAGACCGAGCAGGGGTGAGTGGGTAGTGGCTGCTGAATGTACAGTAAGTTCCCTTTACACAACCCAGCAGCTTCTGGAAGCTATTGTCATTATTGTCATCTGCTCTGCACAGGCTTCATTCACTGGTTCTCCAATGCTCAATGCATGTAAAAAAAAAAAAAAAAAAAAAGAAGATACATGTTGCATTGGTGGAGGAGACTGATGGCCCACTTTTCTGTACAATTGTGTCATAACGAAAAATAAAATCATGTTGCTATTGTCTGGTTGCACATGGCTTTGATATCAAATTAATTAAATGGTTTGCCCATTTTTACTGATATTGATGAATAAATTCCACCATGTGTGGCTAAAGTCTCGCAGACCTTTGCTTTAGACTATTGTACTGTATTACAACATCTTGAATATTTAAGGAATACCTACCAAGGTTTTTTTTAATGTTTTCTAAAAGTCACCTAGAGTTATGTCATGTAGAATGATTTAACCAGTACATGCACAATAGATTGCCACCTGCTTAATATGGACATCAAAATAACCAACCTCTTATCTGAGTGCAATTAATCTCACTGATGGATTAATTCATCAGTCAGATGAATGTCATCTCCAACAGCGCGGCTTGGCCGTGATCCCTGTTCGGACGACTGAGATCCACGTGAGTGTGGGCATGCAGGAGCGCTGCACCAGCTGGGACCAGCGCTCTGGGAGAAATACACTGCTTTGGTGTTCGTGCACCGATCACCGCCTCCCACGAGTGCATATATCGGGATGGCCAGCCCCGGTAATACCACATCGTGTCAGGCCAGGCCGCCCTGCCAGCTTGATTAAAATGCGCCCATCAGGAGCAAGCGCCGAAGGCCCCAAAGGGTCCGGGTGAAACGCTGCCATGACTCTGTGGAACAGGTCAGGGTTGTGCATTGTTGCCTTTTACCATCACATTTCAGTATGGGTTTGTATCAACGCATACAGACACGGTCAGGCAGAAGGAAATAAGATTTAAAGTAGAACTCTATGGGAGAAGAGATGCGAGTGTATGCCAGCTGGGGTGCGCATCTTTCAGCCCCACGGTGCCACAGATTAATTTGTGCACAGCCTACAAACTAGGGGAGTGCTCCATCACGAGTGCCACACCTGCAGAAAAAAGATATTCTCAAATCCATTTCCTCTTTAGCTGCGATCATGTTAAAGAGTGCATCTCTCCCCATAGAACGCCACATGCTGTCTGAACCTGTGCTGGGAGGCCTGACCTAGATATGGCAACCCAGTGTCACACAAGGCAGTAATATCGGTAAAGGACAACTCTCTCGAAGCTAAACCCAAATAACTCCTTATTTTTCCTGGTTTCATGTCTTTCTCGTTACGTCGTTCTTCTTTTTGTCCTTGCAGTTCAACCATTTAATGTGTGTATCTAAAATAGCAACTTAAGTAGGCTACATACTACCGGTATGTAGCCTATTTAACATAACGGGTATACATAGAAAACTGTGATGAACTAAAGACCACATATGTACGAATCCTTCTCATTTACGTGGAGCGTCTTTACATAATATAGAAGTCTTCTTTATTACCAATGTTATTGTCACAGCGTAACCTGTACTTTCGTTGAGATTTATAGGTGCTGCGACAAATCCGATGCGCTTTACGCATGGCATGTTATCCTGATCCGCAGTCAACACACCTTCTGAGGTCTTCTGTGGGTAAGTGAGTTGAAGAAATTGGCCACATTCCTCCATTTTCCTGTATCGCATCATTGAATGACAGAACTGTTCAAGTTTTTGCCATTACATACTTGCGATGTACCATGCACCGGATTGTAACAGGTTATGCAAAACTGTCTGAAACCAATGTGAACTTGAAGTCTTACAGATGGGTCACACCTCCCTATTGTCAAAATTCATGGTTTTTATAATAGTGGTCCCACGTTTCTTTGAAAAAAAATGCATACCTTGATCAGTGTAAAATTTATTTTAATATCACATTCATTGCCTCAATTCGCAAATGGGTTCAATATACAGGAATGTGGTGAAGATAGATGGTACTTGTCGTAATCAAAAGAGTTTTTAACTGTGGTTTTTGAAACCACTAGACCAAAATCATCTAAGTGTGTTTCCATGATGAATATTCTAACATAATTCTAATATTTCGAAACAGCTATTTAGAAAGTCAGGACAGAATGGACTGACTCCATAACTTAAAAGTTAACTCTACAACGTTGCTCTGTGTGGCAAATGGCGACTCCTGTGTTAAAACGTGTAACATAAAAAAGTTCTAAAGAAAGGAGTTTTCGTAAAGAGTTGAAATATTCTCTATACATAGTGAAGCAAGTCAACTCTTTAGAAAAACTGTTTTTGTACAGTTTGTAATATGGAAATTATGATAATATTAAAGAAAGCCTCTGGGAGAGGAACAATACTGTTAATTTGCATTAACGACACTGCTTTTAAGTCTATTTCCCTTAGGTAAAGAAGCAGGTCTGACTGTTTCTACCCAATTAGAATAGATCCAATATATAGTGATTCCCTATCCTTTTGCTTTTCAGCAGGCCGCTGCACATAGCTGATAAGCCTTCTCCATCTTATAGCTGAGAATGGAGATCAAATGTATATTATATGTTCCCAGATATGAGACCTTTGGCAAATAAAAAGACACACATTGCATCTGAGAACAGTGGCTGTGAACTGATAGCTGCCTGCTCTTTTGGAGATATTTCTGTCACGGCAGTTCCACGGTGAATGGCCTTTGGAGTGTTGTAGTGTTCAAAAATTACAGAACCCTTTTTGCCCTTGAGCTCTGTTGGACAATGAAAAAGAAATATGGGAAAGGACCATGGAACCAACAGTAGAAAATCAGCCTGGGCCACTAAGAATAATACATTCTTTGGGCAAGTACAGGCTAATATATCAGAATTAAGTCAAATAAGCAATAGATAGAGACGCAGGTTGGTGGCGAGTGTGGGCCCAGTACACATCAGTAGGTATACAAGAGACATCAGGAGATAATGACTTCCCCTTCATCTTGGTATAACTACCAAACTGTGCTACTGACAGCCTTTTTTAACAGTTCAAAAGTAAGATTACCGTATTTTCTGGACTATAAATCGAGTATTAGTCGAGTATTATCAAAATTTTGTAGTTAAGGGGAAAAAAACATATATAAGTCGCTTCGGTCTAAAAGTCACATTTATATTTTATTTGTAGACTTGTTCCTCCAGTTCAGGCCATGAAGCTTTCAGACCACGATTAGCCCTGTTTGTTGTTTTTATTTATAGCATTGTCACGATTGGCGTGCCCATCCCTGTGCACCTCCTGTACCTCCCATCCTAAGTACGTCCTGTATCTCCCATCCCACACACGTCCTGTACCTCCCATCCCACACAGGTGCGTCTCTTTGGACTAATTAGGGCCACTATTTATGAGTCTTGTTTAGTGGATTGCAGGCAGGAGTAACGTTGTGTTGGACTTACCTTTGTGGTATAGCAGCCAGTATTCAATTGTCACAATACAATGTCATCTATTAGTAGTTTTTAGAGAAAATACACATATAAATTGCTTCGGATTTGAAGTCGCAGGGCTAGCCAGACAACTACAAAAAGTGCGACTTATAGTCCGGAAAATACTGTACACTAACATGTGACCTAGATTAAGATATTTCCTTCTCTCTCAGTCAGATACACTTGCCCACATAAACATGCACAAAGCTAAGAGTGAACACATACATTCACTCTCATAATCAAAAGCACACACACACACACACACACACACACATTGCGATGAGGGGACTGTCATTGATAGTGTGACAGATTTGTCAGTTGGTGGTAGGCGTGGGAGAGCTGATATATTGCGTAGGGGGATGAGATTTAATACACACTCATACTCAGTGTGGTGAGACACGATGGCGCTCCCGGTGGTGCAAACTGTCTAAATCAAATTAAAGTCAGCATTGGATCATGGCGCCTCACCTTCATCTGGACCTTTTAGGGTTTTTTTGTGGGTTAAAAATGTGTTTTCATAGCATTAGAGTTAAGTATGAGATGGTGCGGATGGCCATTTATTTCTCTGCTCTGGAGAAAAGTCCCCTCTCCTCTCTGTGGGGATTCGTGTACAAAAGGCACAGGGAATCAGTCACTGCCGGTGGATGCAGACACACAGGTGACAGGTGACAGGTTCAAGAGGTGACCAAGGTGCTGTCCAGACAGGAGTCAAAGTGCCAAAGCGTCGCTGCAGGGTGCGTGGGTAAAGTCCTGCCATGCAGTAGTGGATGGTGGGAAAACCTGGCCCAGAAAATAAAGATCCAACTACTCCAACTCTTCAGCCATTGTCAGGGTCAAGATTTAACTAAGTGAGTTTAATATGGTTGGAGCAAATGCATGGGACTTTACCTTGCTTTAACTATAAACAATAGATACTACTATGATAAATTGTAGACAGGCTTGGGGTGGACTAGTTTATAATTGCACTTGGTTTCATGTTGCTTATAGGTACAATAAAATAGTATAGAGCAGGTATAGCTTTATTATTGTTACAAATTATTACAGTGTGTTCAACCGCATGAAGGTATGCCTTGAGACAGTCTCCTGTATCTTGGTTATCTGCAATCAGAGCAATAGTTATTAGCAAAGCGGAGTCGTAAACTTCTTAAGCAAGAGAACCTATTTCAATCAGGCCCTTAATGAAAGTGTCAAACCAATTCCTGGTTTGCAGTGAGACATGAGTCTCCTCTCTTGTCTAATGCGTTGATTACCATTTCTTATCAGTGAGACGGGAGGTAATAATATGCCATAGCGCACCACTGCTAATACAAAACACTTCTGCAACTATATCAATCAATGATGAATGAACAAAGGGCCTGTTTAGAAAATTGGCAAAGGTGCTCGGATATCATTGCAGGTGAAGCACAATTTATTCCCAACTGGTAATAAAAATGCCAGTATGCTAGTATGTCACAGTATCAATTTCATGCCAGTCACTGAGGATTTTAGAGACACCCAGGAACATATTTGTAATAAAATCTGCAGCCTTCACCAGTTAAGGTGATAACATAAAGATAATTAGTTACCTTTTATTGATTTTGATACAACTAGGGGTTTACGACTTCACAGTTATTTGATAATTGCTTATTTTTACTTCAAATAAAACAAATTTACAATTTGTTCAGTGGAAGTCAAATTTTCATCTTTAGTTTGACCTTTTACCCTATTTCTTTCTGATATTCTTTATTCTATTCTCTAGCTTTTATCATTGGAGTCAAAACACTCCAACACACAACAGGCTTGAACATTTTGAGTTTTGATTAGTAGTGAAAATATTAAGGCATCTTCATCGTGTTATGTAGCAATTTGTATCACAAGTAGAATACTTCTTGAATTCTTGTCTTCCACTGCAACAGATTTTATTTCCAGCAAACATTGGCAAATGGCATGTTCTGCTACAAAATATGCCTTGTGTAATTATTTGTAATATAACTAGTATTACAAATACAAATAAATATCTTTGCAGTATTGTGTCAATTAAGATTCCTAACACCAGTTGACTATAAAACCTCTTGCTGTGGCCTCACATCAATATGTCATATCCATTACGTAATAGGGAAAATAATTGAATTTTCAATCGCTTATTGTGTTGATCCCTGTCTTGGAATATATTTATCCTCTGACATAACAAATACTAATACTAATACTAATACAGTGGTTCCCAAGTACCCCTTTACCCCTTTAATCTAACAAGATTTGTTAGAATACTATTTCATTTTAAAGACTGCCCAGATACAACAAAATTACACAGCATGTATAGGGCCACTCAAAAAGTTATTTAGTAAAGTCTCTTTGGTAACACTTTATTTGAAGGTGTGCATAAGACTGACATGATACCATCATAACCATTACATGACACCTGTTATGATCATTAAGGAGTCATGACAAATACATTTACAGGTTATGTCATCTTTGTTAATTTTCTAACAATGTCAAATTGATATTAAACTTGACATTAACACATATATTCAATCTTTTTAATGAACCAAAAGTCAGTAATAGACAGTCGTAAATGTAAAAGTCTCCAGTGGTTCAAGTAAATACACAATCGCATCTGCTCACCGGACCGGCTTTCTATTCCTGCCTGTAGCCTATGCAGGGAACAACAGTACTCAGGGTAGGTGTGGAAACCCAGGGTCTGTCATAAAGAAAGTGACATTTCCTACATGAATAAGCCGTAACCTGGAGCTTTTAGAGAATCGGTCTGTGGCAGAAACTGCCTGTCACAGAGAGCAGCCATGCAACAGCAAGCTGTTCTGTACAGAATAAAACCTCAAGCCAAATGGTAGCACTTCACACAAGACTGATTTATTCTTCGTGCCTTAACATTTTTTTTTCTCTAATTGTCAAGAAGCTGACTAAAATAGTATGCTAGGATAAGTCATATAGGAGCAACATTTTTAAATTGGTTGAGTCTGAATTACACACTTTTTGGAGAGCATGTTCAAAATGAGTGTGAAACATGGAGCTATTAGGCAAGCAAGATGTATAGCTTTCTTATGAGATAGGAAATTTCTGAATGCATTAATTGTGCCTTATATACTATGGCCGCTTGCTAACAAATGCAAAATAGCTTTTGTTAGACATGAGTATGTTTAATCCGAATTTAGTAGGTGGTATGCTATTATAATAGCAAAAAGTCATGATAATTCTTTATTTTTCAAGTTGTGGGCTCATGAAAACAGAACAAGGCTGTTAACTAAGCGCTCCCTTCAGTAAGTGGCAACAGAACAGCTTGGTCCGGCTTCTAAACAGTGAAGTAAAAATGCAACCATGTGCAGCAGAAACAGTCAAAACAGCGTAAATCCGAGGAGCATGGCGTACATTCAGAGCAACCTTGGAATAGGCAAAACTATTAACATAAACACTGATAATGACTTCTCGCTGAGAAAAGGGGGCCTGCAACATGTTTTCCACAATAGCGCCACTATCCAATTATCTACAGATGTTAACTTCACAGAGTGCTGGTTCAACACATCTGTTTGTTAGTGGGAGATCTCATTATAACAAGCTTTCTGTAAACCCCCATATCAAGCACTGCTTGACACATTTTATTAGAGCGTAATGAACATTAACAACATGCATTTCTGACTGTTGTAAAACTCCCGGCAGTTAGTATAATGCTCTTTAACTTCAGCACAGTACCTGAATTTAGATTTGAAATGTCAAAATGTCTTCAAAAGGTTTTTGCATGGTTTACACAATCTGTTTTATAATGTAATGTAGAATGCCCTGATTCCAACAGTCTGTGCCTTGGCGATTACTCAACAGTGTCACCCTTTGAAATGTGAGCTGGGGTTTGCCTGTTCGCGGCAGAGAACACTCCACACCGTGCTATCTTTAAAAATACACTTCTCACCCAAATTACAGAAATCGCAAAGTAGACATTTCCACCCGTCAAGGGTACAGTGGGAGTGTGAAACCTCTTTTTATTTCATTATGCCATCAGGACATGTGATGTCAAGCAGGGGTCCCATGCTGATAATATAATTGGCTTCTTGTATGGCGGAGGTAGAGGCATGACAATGTGGTCCCCGTGAGAATGATGAGTGTATTTTGTGTGTGTGTGTGTGTGTGTGTGTGTGTGTGTGGGGGGGGGGGGGGGGGGGGGGGGGGTGGGTTTATTTAA
>JAODLI010001901.1:0-10906 GCA_027575585.1 Percopsis omiscomaycus
GGGGGTGCGAGCGAGAGAGAGAGAGAGGGGGAGAGAGAGAGAGAGAGAGAGATGAATGGATTTGTCTGAAAGCAACATGATTCAATCAGTTTGTGTGCTACATTATATTACACCTGGCATTAAAATGCGTCTCGTATCCAGATGGTATCTAGATACAGATTACATACACACCTGGTATTACAGTGTTTTCGGAATGCTTAAACACTAACAGTGATGCTTGAAGCACTAACTCTAAAACCATTTACACTCAGTTTGTAATTTACGTAATAACACACTCTGTCAACATTGGTCTCTACATTGCTACACCATGTTACCATTTGCTCTTATTATTTCTGTTTTCTTCTCCTGAGCTTGTTGTTTGAGGAGTGTTAGAACATTTTGAGAGAAAAATAAATAACTTTTTCTCCTTATTTGTATTAATAGTGTGTTACAGTATATTTGGAATACACATCCATTCTTTACACATCTGGATACCTGTGTGTATGTGTGTTTACTACATGTATGACAATACTTTACAGTATTGCCTTCCGCTATGGCCTGCAAACAGAAACACCAGATTTCACAAGTTGGTGCTTCATGGGATTCAAATGGTTTAGTGTGTACTGTATTGACACAAAACCTTTTTTTTAAAGAGTATAATGTTTTGCTGGTTTGGTGTAAGGTTTTGTGATTAGTGTGTAGAGTTTTGCAAAAATACTCTATAGTTTCAAAGATAGTGCCTAAGCAATCCACAAAAACTGTGATGTGTGTCTCGAGTGTCCTCATTGAGATCCGATTGAGATCCGATCTCTGTTTCCAGCTCACGTCACATCCTACTCTCGTTTGCGCGGGTCCAAAAAAACAACAAAAATGATTGACAACGCAATTGCATTTCCACTTGTGTTCAGTGGGGTCCCAATGTGGTCCCAATGTGGTCCAATGTGGTCCCAATGTGGTCCTAATGTGGTCCAATGGGGTCCAATGTGGTCCCAATGTGGTCCAATGGGGTCCAATGTGGTCCCAATGTGGTCCAATGACCATCTCCGGAGGTGGTTTGGCCGATCAGATCACAATCCGTCCTCAATGTGTGCATTTCCACCTCTTTACTGCCCCCATGTAATCAAGCACCATCCCATTGCAATCTGATCACCCAAAACCACATTTTAATGCTGGTGTAAATGGGGTCACATACCTGTATATATCACATACCTGTATAAGTTCTTTTTTTTAAATTGTAAATAAGAAAAATCTATAGTTACAATATGTTATATCATGTTATTATTATTATAATTGTAGTTTTGTGGTCAAATGTAGAAAAAGCTGAATGTGTAAATTCACACATATTCTTTGATTTACAGGCATAGATTTCAGATTTCAGATTTCATTGTTATTTTGAATGTCAACATTCCACATTGGGAATATATCACCATTTGACCATATGGCACCTTGTGTCATGACTCAATAAATCAGATGCATGGTGTGTGTCTGTGTGTGTGTGTGTGTGTGTGTGTGTGTGTGTGTGTGCATGACACAACAGACAGTCAGACAGACAGACAGCCTGTCCATCTGTAGTGTTATTTTAAGGTATCATGCTCATCCATGAGAACTTCCTCAGAGATTTGAACCAGAACAAACATGGTTGTCTGCTCTGATGAAACCGTTAAGCTTCTACAGGGACAATCAGAGAGCTTTAAACGGACTAGATTACAGACTCAATGAGGTCTCTGAGGTAAAAAATAATAATAAATAAATAAACCGTCTGTCTGTCTGTCTAAACATGAAGATAAATAGAAGCAACTATTTAGCTTCATGTTTAGGTTAACCTATCCATGTCTAAAAAACTGTTGTTGCTGTATTTGATTCGAGATACTGTATTACAATCAGGTCATTTAGCTTTTATCCAAAGCAAATAGTGTTAGGCTGGGAGTCCAACACCTAGACCACTAGACCATCCCGCCCCATACAGTCCCATTCTGGATTATTACAGTAAAACATGAATAGTACATTAGATCTATAAATATATACACATGTATATAGACAGTCATACATCACTGTCAGGTCGAAATGTCGTCTGTTTTAAAGAAAGAAGAAGTGTTTCTCATTTGAATATTACGACACAGGCTGCGTTCCTGTTTTTGGGTTGCATGAAGCTTTTGAAAGTTTCACTGGAAGTCCCAGAGAGTGGATGTGAGGCCCGGCCAGACTTTCTAACGATGCCAGCGGTCAGGGGGACATCGGGCAAGGCCAAGCTCACTGCTAGCCTCAGAGCTAAAAGCCCTGGTGGAGGAGAACCATGTGGAGACCTCTAATCTATAGTACCAATACCACCATAGTGCTATTTCTGCTGCCTGGACTCACCTGCTGCTTCTCTACGACTATCTTTATCTATCTTTATCTATCTTTATCTATCTTTATCTATCTTTATCTATCTTGTCTTTATATTGATGTAATGATTTATAATCAAACCTGTGAAAGTCACTTCCTGTTTTGATGAGACAAAAAGAGGAACCCTGCAGTGTATAGTAACTCACACACACACACACACACACACACACACACACACACACACACACACACACACACGGCCCCTATATAAGGCTGTGGTTGCCAGTGTGTTGCCGTGGAGCTGCAAGCGGAGCGCGATGGAGCTGATCTACATCCGACATGTGGAGCTGCTCGGCTTCGAGAAGAGATTCTTTCCCAGTCAGCACTACGTAAGGCGGCTGGGCAGCCAATCGGAGCCTCCGCTTGGCTGCCCGGTGACCAGTCATTCTGAAAAAGCTTCATAAGTGACTTTATATTAGCTTCTGCTTAGAAAGGATTCCCTTTGTTAAGCCTTCCGTAAAGTGCTTTACAGTGTTGAGGTCTTAAAACAATATTTTTGTTCTATTTTCTCTTCTAGTTTTGTCTCTTTAATGAAACGTTTTAATTGTGTATGTGATTATTTATATATACTGTAGCTTTAATGCTAGCCTGTTTGCGTGTGTGATGAGATTTCACAAGCTATGAACTTTTTCTTTATGGGGGCCATTGGCACAAGAACCACTCCTGCGAGGAAAGAATGTTATGTCATGCCTCATAAATGTGGTTATGTCACATCTATGAACCCGTTAATATTACTGTAAACATCTGTAAAGGGAACAAAAACAGACAAAAATGTACCATAAGTATTATAAGGTATTGTAACGTGTTGTAACAGGCTGTTTACCTGGTTCGCAGGTGTACATGATGATTGTGAAGTGGAGCGATCTCTCTGAGAAACTTATCTACAGGAAGTACCCTGAAATCCACACCTTTCACGTGAGTCTGTTATACTGCATAAACCCTAGAGCAAGGCACTAACACTGTCAGGGTTAGAGGTTCTATTCCCCGTGTAGAGCAAGGCACTAACACTGTCAGGGTTAGAGGTTCTATTCCCCGTGCAGAGCAAGGCACTAACACTGTCAGGGTCATAGGTTCTATTCCCCGTGTAGAGCAAGGCACTAACACTGTCAGGGTTAGGGGATCTATTCCCCGTGCAGAGCAAGGCACTAACACTGTCAGGGTTAGAGGTTCTATTCCCCGTGCAGAGCAAGGCACTAACACTGTCAGGGTTAGATGTTCTATTCCCCGTGCAGAGCAAGGCACTAACACTGTCAGGGTCATAGGTTCTATTCCCCGTGCAGAGCATGGCACTAACACTGTCAGGGTCATAGGTTCTATTCCCCGTGCAGAGCAAGGCACTAACACTGTCAGGGT
Organism: Percopsis omiscomaycus; assembly: GCA_027575585.1. Lineage (NCBI taxonomy): Eukaryota > Metazoa > Chordata > Actinopteri > Percopsiformes > Percopsidae > Percopsis > Percopsis omiscomaycus. The sequence continues at coordinate 3,718 of JAODLI010001901.1, forward strand.
CATAGGTTCTATTCCCTGTGTAGAGCATGGCACTAACACTGTCAGGGTCATAGGTTCTATTCCCCACACATTTAGATGTATAATCACAATAAACACTACTACTGGGCCCAGCTTGGGCAGATGATAACTCCACACTGTTTTAATGACAGAAAGCCCTAAAGGAGATGTTTCCCATTGAGGCTGGTCAGATCGAGAGCAGAGACAGAATCATCCCATCTCTACCAGGTGAGGAAAACGGCCCACGTGGAGGAGGAGTAGAGAGGAGCGCCAGGTGTGGCAGAGGCAGAGTAACAATGGAGCACAAGGGGGAATTCCATCGTCGGACTGAGGAGTGTTTCAGGGCGTTGTGACAGAAGCCCCTTGTGTGCTGAACACATGTTGTAACTTCCTCTTTCTGCTCTGGTGGAGCAAACGGCTCAGCTGTTACACAACTCAGACCCGGGTTGTATCAGACCGTACATATATACCTTTATATATATAACATAATACATAATATCAATAATATATATATACACCTTTATATATATATATATATATATATATATATATGTATATATGTCGTAACAGCGTCAGTAATAACGCTCTGGTATCTAAGTAGACAATAGCATGTCCAGAGATAGACAGAATATAGATAGGTATTGCATAGACAGAAAGACATTATTTCACTGTAGACTTTCAGGTTTAGTTCCTCCCCAGATGTTCAGGGTCAGGTGTCGATTTGTTGTGAAAACAGAACAGTCCTCTCTTGTGAAACGTTCACCTCTTCACCAGAACCACACTGAGCTCACTATCGCACGCCTGGGAACTCTGAGATGGACTCAGCACTGAGTGTCATCATAAACGAGTCTTGAAGGGTTTTGGAAACATCCTGGAAAGTCCTGGAAAGTCCTGGAAACAAGCTTCTGCTCAGCCCCATGCTGTGTATTACGGACAGTAAACATCAGCGAACCCTGGGCTTCATGGAGCATTCTTCTAAATGTCACTTAATGTTCTCTTAATTTTCTGATAAGAGAAAATAGTCCTCCCCTGATGCAATAAACGTTCTTAAAAAAGGGGTCAGGGGAGGATTTTTAGGTTGTTGCGAGATCTTTTTGCGAAACTTTATTTCTAATCACATTTATTTGATGTTTGCATACATTCTTTAGTGTTCATTGTTGTTTTTATTGATGGTGGCCCATGCGCAAGGAAAGGTGGAAAGGTGCATTCACATCAGGTTTCTCTACTGACGTTTGGGGTCTCTGTGTGTCTCCAGCGCCCAAGTGGGTGGACAGCCAGAAGGCCACGGAGACCAGGCAGGGCACGCTGGCGGAGTACTGCCACTCCCTGGTCAACCTGCCACCACACATCTCCCGCTGCACCCTGGTCTGCCACTTCTTCAAGGTCCGGCCAGAAGACGAGAACCCACCAGCGCCCAACACGTCAGTACCGCCTACGGCATCCTCTACAGTACTAGCAGTACTCTGGTAGTACTGTAGAGGGTGTACTAGTACTAATACTAGTACTCTGGTAGTAAAGGCAGTGTTACTACAGGTAGGAATAGTACTAGTACTCTGGTAGTACAGGCAGTGTTACTACAGGTAGGAATAGTACTAGTACTTTGGCAGTAAAGGCAGTGTTACTACCGGTAGGAATAGTACTAGTACTTTGGCAGTAAAGGCAGTGTTACTACCGGTAGGAATAGTACTAGTACTCTGGCAGTACAGGCAGTGTTACTACCGGTAGGAATAGTACTACTACTCTGGCAGTAAAGGCAGTGTTACTACAGGTAGGAATAGTACTAGTACTCTGGCAGTACAGGCAGTGTTACTACAGGTAGGAATAGTACTAGTACTCTGGCAGTAAAGGCAGTGTTACTACAGGTAGGAATAGTACTAGTACTAACATTGTTAGGGGCGACTCCCAGCCACAAGGTCCTGGGTTCGATCCTGTTTTTTTTTTATGTGGACAGAAAGGGCTGGACTCATTTTAGCCAGGCTGGTGTGAAACCAGCCAGTCAGATTTGGCCCCAGGTGTGACATCACTTCTGGGTTGTAACCAATCGTCTCTGACCTGATTTTGCCACGCCCACTCATATAGCCAATCAAGTGTAAGACCAACTGAAAGAGAATTTTCAGCTCGAAAAGAGTCGAAAATGGTCCAGAATGAACAGAATACACAGAATGATATGGGCCCTTTAAACCTGTAATTGTACTCGGAGCTAAACGTCAGTTTGATTCCCTAATTGTAAACTAAAGTAGTATTTTGCAGTATAATATTAATATCTCCCATGCGTGTGCACATTGTGTCATGACATCCTCACGGTGTGTTCTAGGTTGAAAAGAAACGAGACGTTTGTGGATTCCAGGGAGAAATCCCGAGACACAGTATCTGGTAAGAAAATACCTCTGGCAGAACCGACGTGTCCTCAAGGGAACTAAACAGTAGTTTTCGCTTTATGTGTGATTTAAATACTGAAGTGCCTCTTGGGATGTACAGTACATTATGTACAGTACTTATTTATGCTTCCTTCTAAAATGGATAACACACAAAAAAATTGATTTTCAGAATGTTCATGTTATGGGCTTGTAGAGGCAGTTAGTTATTTTGTGTCTCTTCTCCTCTGCCACAGAGATTTCTGGCCCCATTGTTCTTGACACCTACCGGGTCATCGCAGACTTCAACAAGACCTCCAAACATGAGATCGACCTTCAGACGGGAGACCTGGTGGAGATCATAGAGAAGGGCTCCAATGGTGAGACGTGAACCATCTCCACGGTGGGCCGGAACATGAACCCTGGAGGTGGAACCAGGAACCACCCCTGGCACAGACCTAGGCCCAAACGGACCCCTAAGGAAATGGCCCAAGGCTAATCAGAATCTAATTGAAACCTGTTTCGTTTTTGCTATTTATACTTTTGCTCGGGTCCTGGGGTCACAACGTACACTTCTGTTGACACAAACACAAGGCCCGTGTCAGTCCAATTGGACCCAGTCTGGGTCAGGCTGGCTCCTGCATGTTCTGACGGTGGGTTCTGTTTACAGGCTGGTGGTTCTGTCAGTGCGAGTCCAAACGAGGGTGGGTACCGGCGTCGTACCTGGAACCTCTGGACGGGCCTGAGGAGCCAGAAGAGGCAGAACCCGACTACGAAGGCAAGTCCCCCACAGTAGTTAATGGTTGAAGCAATCGCAGTAATCCGTGTTTAGCCTGTAGAGGGGGTATGTCCGACTACAGGTCTTCCCTCAGCTTGTTCACTTAACCAGGTGACTTCAAGTATCAGTCCCTGTAACTGAAATCACCTGGTTAAGTGAACAAGCAGAGGGAAAACATGGCAAGACTTTTACTCTCTGAAATCAGACCTACCCACCACTCTGCCTGTAGATGGTGCTGTGTCTGCTGTCTCATGTCAGTGTTGGATTACTCTATAAGAAATGTACATTCACATTGTGAGCGTCGGAGGGTGGATGGCGAAAGCAAGTGCGAGCCAGAGGGAAAACACACGCAGGCTGGAGCAGGGTATACGCTATAAGCGATATTTAATAATAGTACAGACAGACAACAGTGGTGTAAACACCAAAAATGACTAACGGCGCCTAGTGCCGTTTGCAGGACTTAAATAGTCAGTACTCATTGAAGCAATGAGGCACACCTGGGAGTGCTAATCACCCCCAGGTGTGCAGTGTGGGAGAGAGGCATGGTGCGTACACGGACCGGTGCGCGCTGATCATGACACACATTCAGGTTTATCATTGTTTCTGTACATATACAAGCACACAGAACGATGAATAAACATAAACAGCAGACACTTTGAAACTGGTAGAATATCAATGTAACATCTGTCTGTCTGCCTGCCTGCCTGCCTGTCTGCCTGCCTGTCTGTCTGCCTCCAGGAGAGATGTATGTCACTATCAGGACCTACGTAGCGGAGCAGGACGATGAGATCTCTCTGGAGACCGGGGAGAGCATTGAGGTCATCCACAAGCTCCTGGACGGCTGGTGGGTTGTGAGGTATGACCCAGCGCCTCACATTACAAAATCACCTTATAGTAGCAGAAGTATTACTTGTACTGCATATATTGTAGTTATACTGAATACATACTGTTGGCCCCTACCTGCTCCTTATGATACCTGTAATTGTACTCTTTGTAAGTCGCATTGGATAAGAGCTTGGTGTTTGACCGGAGCTCACTATCGCTGCAACGAGTCACGTTGATTCTGTCATTTGTGACAGGAAAGGTGAAGAGACGGGACATTTCCCCTCAATGTTCCTGGTGACAGCAGGGAAGAAAGACACCTCAGAGACTGAGAGGAACATTATCCAGCGCCAAAAGCCACCGCCTCGCCGGTACGCAAACACACTATACGTGCTAACGGATAGTACACATGCTAATAGCCACTATCAATGCTAATAGCCAGTACACATGCTAATAGCCACTATCAATGCTAATAGCCAGTACACATGCTAATGGCCACTACACATGCTAATAGCCAGTACACATGCTAATAGCCACTACTGTGAATATAATAAGCCCTGCATTCTATGAAATGACCACTAGGGGGCGCACCTTGTATGCAAAAAGCTGTTTCGCTCATTGACTCCTATTGTAAATGACACATGATTTATTAACTCAATAAATGGGTTAGTTTATGGTCTCAATCTCTAGTTTATGGTCTTCCTAAATAGAATATGATATACATTCAGTCCCTTTTTCTAACATGAAAAGACAAACTCAACGCTTCAAAACGGGAGTCCACAAACCAATGGGTGACGTCACTGTAGCTCCGTCCCCTGTATATACTGTCAATGGGTCAAATGGTCAAAAAAATACACCCTATGTCTTTTCCCAACAACTTTTCCTCCCAAAAACATCATGAGGTCAAGGAAACATGTGAAGGAGAATTCATAAGGACTTAGGAAAAGACCAGCGCGGTGCTAAGAGAATCCGACTGCACTTACACTAGGCTACATAATTATGCGACGGCGATTGTTATCGACGTGGGTGTGATGTGGTGTATAGCTTGCATGAAGCAGCACAGTAAGAATGCACAGGGCGAAGTGTCTTAGATGTGCTTTTAGTACACACCCACGTCGTGACCCTGTTGTGTCTTCATGAGGCTACACACTAGCTCTGTTATCACAGCAGAGGCTTGTTTGTATACCGTAGTATAGCACCTTTGATACCCCCCCCCTTTCCTCAATATCACAGGTCCACCATCCGCAACGCCCAGAGCATTCACACTAGGGGGCGCCGGAGGCTCAGCCAGGACGTTTACCGCAGGAACAGTCGCCGCTTCATCCAACAGAGACTTGATGCCAGCAATCCCTCAAAGAGCTCCGCCCAGTCTCCCCTGCGGGAGAGGAGGAACCACGGTGTGTAGCCTCTCTATAGACAGTATATGTGCGTTTACCTAGTGGTCCTTTAATGCACCTACATACCTTTACACCCATAGGGTCACATATAGGCTCGACTCAGGGCAAATATCACTTAGTGAACCTTTAAAACACTAACATATCTTTACCTGCAAAAAGGTATAGAAAGATGTGTACCTTTAATACGTGTTATACAACGTAACATATCTTTACACCCAAATATGTTTCACATAGTGTACCTTTAATACGTGTTACACAACGTAACATATCTTTACACCCAAATATGTTTCACTTAGTGTGCCTTTAATACGTGTTACACAACGTAACATATCTTTACACCCAAATATGTTTCACTTAGTGTGCCTTTAATACGTGTTACACAACGTAACATATCTTTACACCCAAATATGTTTCACTTAGTGTAGCTTTAATGCATGTTACACAACGTAACATATCTTTACACCCAAATATGTTTCACATATTGTACCTTTAATGCATGTTACACAACGTAACATATCTTTACACCCAAATATGTTTCACTTAGTGCACCTTTAATACGTGTTACACAACGTAACATATTTTTACAAAATCCCTTTACTTTAAAAACTGACACTGTCCAACCGCTCTACGTTGATTTAACATTTGTTTCCTTCTCCCACTCCCTTCATTCCCGCCCCACAGACAACATTCCCGAGTCTCCAGGCTCAGGCGTGGAGGAGGACCAGAAGAAAGGGCCTCCTGTCGTCCCTCCTCGGCCCAGCGCCGAGCTCATCATGGAGCGCTGCACGGACGACACGCGCAAGAGAGTCAGCATCCACAAGTCCAGCGCCGAGGACTGAGTGTAACAGGAAGCTCGGCATGCTAATCTGTGTAGTTTGGCATACTAGCGTGCTAATCTGTAGTTTAGCATGCTAGCGTGCTAATCTGTGTAGTTTGGCATTCTATCGTGCTAATCTGTAGTTTAGCATGCTAGCGTGCTAATCTGTGTAGTTTGGAATGCTAGCGTGCTAATCTGTAGTTTAGCATGCTAGCGTGCTAATCTGTAGTTTAGCATGCTAGCGTACTAATTTTTAGCGGGCACTCACTACAGAGTGTCGTGCGGCAAGAGCTACGAAGCGCTTTTGTTTTGCTACATTTAAAGATAATAAAACTTAATAAAAATGCAATTATACAATACAAATATACATAACATAACAATACAGTTATGCTACAAATATAATACTACTAATAATACATACATAAGAAAGTAATTAAAAATGAGTAACTAAACGTGCAAAACTATTTCTAAGCTTATGACAAAGTGTTTTCTGGAGGTCAACGTTATTTATTAGTTGAAGTCACGTCTAGAATAGAATGATAAATTCTTGTTTTTTTGAAGCACAGATTTAACTGCAAAGTACAATATAAAATAAAGTCTTTGCCATCCCATCCGTCTGCTTTACTTTTCTATTTAGTTTAGTATGTTTAAATGTGACCTGTCCCAGAGAGTCAACAGCAGGAAGACAGCAGCCAAGCTGAAACACAACGACCACACAGTGTGAAACGGGAACAGAACAGACGAGCACAAAATACAAAGGAGGTGGGTAGAGAGGAGGGTAGAGAGGAGGAGGCAGGAGGGAGCTTCTCAGGGAGGACAACGTTTATGTGACTGGTAGCATCATAGTTAGTGTTTAGCTGCTGAATCATGCACGATGGGGGGTCTCACGGAGCCGCTGGGATCTGCCGCGGGGTCTCACTGACCTCCTGCGGGGTGTCACTGACCTCCCGCGGGGTCTCACTGACCTCCTGCGGGGTGTCACTGACCTCCCGCGGGGTCTCACTGGTCTCAATCAGCGGCGGGT
>JAODLI010001902.1:0-10906 GCA_027575585.1 Percopsis omiscomaycus
AGCAGCTTTAGCTGCATCTTTAACCAATCACATTAATTCTTGAATCAAATGTTTATGTAACAGAAATGTATATATATATATATATATATATATATATACACCTGTATATATATATATATATATACAGTGTATAACAGAAAATCATATAACAGACTCAGCCCTGCCCTGACTCAGGCAATCAGCTTGAATTAGACATGTTAAAATGCGTTGCCATGGCTACAGACACATGGCAGTAGCACGGTGACCTTCTCCAGGTTAATCATTAGGTAACCTCGTCTCCATGGAGGAGCTGGGGAACACTGGAAGGCTCCCAACAGCAGGAGGTTGTTCAAGTGTCTGATAGCATCGTGCTAGTAGTCTTTGTGGTTGCTTTCTATAATAATCCTACTTTAAAAACTTAAATTGGAAATGTGCTGGGGTCAGCAAATTGCTTATTTAAAACCACCAGAGGCTAAAAAATCATAAAAGAAGTGCATCAAAACCTGACTCAGATTATTGTCTGGTTTGCCCACTTTATAAGACACACACACACACACTAATACACACCATAACCTGCTATGATAATGGTTCCCATAGACCAGTCACAATATCAGATTGTTTTATTAATGAGACACAGCTTCAACCAATGAGAGTAGACCTGATTAGGGAATTAGTGGGTGGGTATTTATCTGAAATTAAAGCATGCAGACACCTGGAGGAAAAGTATGGACCTACATTACTCAATAATTATTATCTAGGGCACTATTTTACCTGTCTGTTTATTTGAAGTCTCTACACAACCATTTGATTGCAGCAAGTGATACTATACACTTATACTATACAGTATACTATACAGTTATACTGACTGGTAATTTACTACTGGATGTTGTTTCCCAAATAAAGTAATCATAGATTAATAGATAAAAGATTAATCTTAGTACATCTTCTATAAAACATAACCAGGTTATGCTTGGTAGAAATAAAAGAAAACAGTCGTTAGTGGTTCTCTGTCTGCACTGCATGCCTCCTCTCTATTATGTAATCTGCAGGCCTCCACTTCTGCACTGTAAAAATGGCCACTGGTTAACTTTAAGTTACCTTGTTATTTGATAAAACGTCATATTTAGTCAATTTGATAGTTGTGTGGAGTTGAATGAATATGACGATTAATTAATTAACCTTCAATGTCTAAACATCTCGTAGCCTAGGCCACGTCTTTAACCCGACGAACACATCACGTGACCCTGGCACTGCTCAGAGTTAAGAGATCACGAAGCACATATAAATAACAATATTGCAAAGCAGATATTTATAGAGTAGGCCTATATTCTGGGAAGAAATCGATTCCCAACCCTTATTGCAATTTCCTATCAATGTCTGCAGACTGGGAGAAAAACTATAGATCTTTGGGAAAGCCAATATGGTACGATCAGATTTCTATGATCAGATTTATTGATTAGGAATGCGTGTTGATGACGGATGTTGCTATCCTATGGGCTCAGCGTCCAGGGTTTACAATCAGGTGTAAATAAATAGTTATTTATGTTAATTAGCAGCTAATATCAGTGTCGTCATAACTAGTAGGCAAATGTCACTGTATGTTCATATACCGCTGCATCAACGGTTGATGGTTATGACATATTGACACAGCTATCTTAGAAAAGGGCTGGCGGAGGAAGAGAAACGGTTCATTGATGTTTATATTATCCTCAGATTATTTCTAAAATTCCTTCTTTACTCACCGATCCTTCTGTCCGCGGAGGCACGAGCCTGACAAACCAGCAACACGAGGAAAAACGGGAACCAATCCATAATACTCCTTCTACTCCACTCGCTAACATGCCATTTCTGCTTGTCACCCGTGCGTTACCGGAGAGAGAGAGAGAACTGTGTCAGGGCGTTCCTGCTTCAGCACTACGGACAGCACAATCCCCCTCCAACACCCTCCTCGATTCCTCTCTTACCCGCTTTCTCCTCTGACGTCAGGAAAGTGCACATGCACTGCGCGCGCATCCCCGCATGCTTTCTTGTTTTCTATATGCAAATTCTCCTCTGACGTACAGGAGATGTGTGTGTGTGTGTGCGTTTTACCTTTTGGCACCAATATCAAGATGCAATCAAAATGGTTCACAGGCTGACTCATCCAATCTCTGCTCCCAGCAGCCTTATCTGACACACACACACACACACACACGCTCCGAGCAGACGTACGCACAAACACACAGATCAAACAGCACTAATTGCTGTCTCCACCAGGGTATAGCTGTCAGAATCAAACATTATCTCTCTCCAAAATCCACTTAGAAGGGAGAATCTAACCCCACACAGTATGTGAGACAGCGGGATTGCTGTGCTTCTGTGGATCAGTACAAAATGTCTGTTTATATGTCATATGTTGCCCATTTCGCTGTTTGAAATGCAGTGACTTAAATAGAAAATAATTTATATTATGTTCAGCTCCCATGGATACAACTGAGGTGTTTGAGGTTATTGGAAAGCTTGCAGTCTATTTTAGAATACATGCTTTTCAAATTTAAAATATATCAATTCAGATTTCTTAGACCTCGTGACCAAAGTAAGCAGGCATTCGTGAACACATGGCCACTAGAGGGCACCCTCGTTATAGCCAGTGAAAGCGTTATAGGTAAACAACTGCCTGATGTTCACTGTTTGAAACACCAACGGCACAAAATTGCAGGTAGGGTGAGGGAACAGAGATTCATATGAGCCTAATGAGCTCTGTAGGGGGAGGAGTAGAGAGAAGTGCCAGTCAGTCTGTTCAGGTGTTTGGGGGGTCAGCTTCCAAATCAACCAAAACAATATTTTTGTAATTTTGTTTTCAGCCATAATGGGGAATTTCACACACGAATCAACTCAAATCAACGTTAATCTACCTACACTCACAGCATGTTTTCCTAATGGTCCAATTTGGTCCTTTTTTATTTATCATACTATTAAATCAATTCTGATAAAAATTTAAAATTAAATAAACAAGGAAAACACAGGTTTCAGCCTAGTTGTCCTCAAAAGCTCTTTAATCATATAAAATACATTAAAGAAGACAATCTCAAACATCAGTATTTAGTTGGTTTGGTACACGGCCATATGGACAGTATAAGGCACAAGATAAAAGAAAAACGAAGATTAACCGTCCTTGACCCAGAGACACAGCTCTCACTGCAATGGTTACACATATTTTTCATTAAAATAATATTATAATGTAAGAGACGTTGAACATAAATAAAGGTTTCATACACACCATACACACCCTGATACTGCATCTGATGTCTTTACTTTCCTCTAGTGGTGAAACTGATATACTGTAACTACATCTTTTTTGTTGGTGTGGTTGTGATGGAAGATTTTAATCACACCAAAATATGCCTGTGAATTATATTGAGACCTTATCCATAAATGCAGTAAGTATCCCTTAAATATGGCAGGAGACAAATAATGAAAATATATATTTGTTCTCCTAGTTTTACTTTGGTTTAGAAGGGCAGCGCAAGCAATGACTTTGTAATAGTGTCTGTGTTGTATGCAGGCATTAATTATTAATCCACCTTTGTGAACATGAACAATTAACAGTAATCGTTTGGCAGCAGTAATTATCTATATGTGTACATTTATACATATTTATTTATTATTTTGCTGAGAAAGTGCAGAAAAGCTCAACTTATGTATATGACATGCATGTTAAACAATGTACTATATCTACAAAACAGGCACATCTAAAAAGGGAGGTGTCACTTTACGCACATCTGTCTAAATGTTACATACGCCTGTAAAATACATGTAGTGTTGCTAAAAACAGGATATGGTATGTTGCTGAAAATATGTACATACATGTAAATTGTGTGTTGTCATCTAGACACAGACAAAATTAAACCATTGTGATTTAAGACTTAACAAAGGCGTTTAACAGAACAATCACGTTTCCAAAATGTTTAGAGACCAGGTGTCAGACTGAAACAAAATGTCCAATTTAACAATTTCATCTCATTTTAAATAAAAAAAAAAGTTATTAAAAGTTTTTAAAAAACAAAAACACTGGAGATGTGCAATTATATTGACAGAAAATGACTGAATACACTAAACATTTCCCGGGGAGACAGAGAGAGAGACAAGTCAGTGTCAGGGCGTTCCTGCTTCAGCACTGTGGACAGCACAACCCCCACCCCCCCTTTTACTGCTGACGTCAGCGAACATGCACATGATACATGATACAACTGGTATCTCCCGTCTCTGAAGATTGCACCTGTTATGAGATGAAATCTCTTGTCAAGATGGACACACTTTTTTCAGCCATGAATTAAAGCACATTTTCATGACAAGTGCGACTACAGCTCATAGCCACATATGAACATTTGTATACCAACATATAACACAGAGAGGAGATGCAAACGTATTTGGTTTACAAATAAACACGGTAATATTTTGGTTTTCTGATGCCTTATTCTAGTCAATTAACAAGTGTATTCTAAATTTAAGTGTTGTAATGACAACTATGGATAAGTGTTATTTAAATCTGTATGAATCTACATTTGGAGACATTTTAATTTTTGACTTTGCTAGCTCCTACATTAGTAAGATAAATTGTATACTTCAAGAGGTGAACACATGTTTAAATAACATCAAATAGAGTATGTTTAGTGTGCTACCAGAACAACCAAACGTTTTATTGGCTTTAATAAACAATATCTGATTGGAGCTGAATATTCTTCAGGTTAAACGACCCTTTCAAAACCAAGATTTAAGATCTTTGTGTGCAGCTATACAGGTTTTCCCTAGACTAGAATAAAGGCCATAGAAACATCAAACATTATCAAAAACCCACTTGGTCGATAAAATTAAACACTTGTTTCTTTGGTGTTGCCCTTTTCTGTGCCTTTTCAAAACGGCAGAGAATTCTCCATAACAGGATGTAATCTTTTCTTTTGTTTAAAAAAAACAACAAAAACACATGTGGTTCTGTTGACCAAAGAAGGAACACCATTGTTATTTCTAGAATATCCTGGCTCTCTTCATTGCACATATTTACACCATTCATACTTAAGATAGCTGGATCAAGGCAACAACAAAAAATGCTCCTCAACAAAAAATAAAAATAAAAATTATTGATGACTATAAATTTGGATTAAACACTTTTTCATATTGGTTCATTTTCATATATCCCTTATCGTTTGTATGCATTTTCCCTTTGGCCTGTTGCACTATATTCTTTTTTTTTAAAGGGGATAAATAAATATGATCTTGAGTAGATATTGTACATAGATAAGATCTAGCCAAATAATTGTTGTGAGAGGCTGTTGTAAGGAGGCTTGTGCAGACGATTACAACAATACTTTTCTAAAGGTTGCAGCAACTTTTCCTGTCTCATCTGTGAAGGACCTTTAGAAGTAATATGTCCAACTGATTAAAGTAATTAAGCACGCTCCGAACTGTGACATACATGGTGTCAGGAAACAAACAGGAAGCAAGTTGGCCTCAAAACTCACTTACGAAGGAGGTGACATAGAGGGCTCCACTCGCTCAGGTCTGGGACACTTGGCAACAGGGAGGTGCTGAGCTTCAGCGGTGGACATATTGTTTCTTAAAGGGGAAGGTTGAGTTGCGACTGATGTTGAGAAGTTATTTTCTTCTTCTCAAAATTAACACACCTGAGCCAGGTGTGAGGAATGGCCTGATGAGGATGACACAGGTGAGGAAGGCAGATTCTACAGTTGGTGAGGCTTGGTCAGGCCATCTTCAGTTAACTCATACCTGGAGAACGAGGATAACATCAGAACCAGTTATGTAGGAAGATAGACATAGTGGGCGATATCACTATTACTAATACAAATAAGAATGTCAATGTCTCGGATTGCTCATTGAGAGATACTTACCACTGAGTCCAGCCCTTAGTGATATCCTCATAGGTCAAATCTACCAAGACCTGGGACAGGAGACAGACAGGAGAGACAATTAGAGGAGAGGAGGAAAAAAGAGAAAAAGAAGATGCTAGCAGAAGAGAAAACAGAGAAAGAGGAAGGAGGCATGTACCTTTCCCAGAAGCCCTTTGTGTTTCGAGAGCAGGCCTCCTCCGTTCTTCACCGCTATGTCAAGAGTTCTCCTGTGGAGCTCCACTATTGACACACTGAACTCAAACCTGATGAAAACAAAAACATACTAAAGCTTTTCTAATGAAAATGTAAGAGCTGCTTATTTCATACATGAAACAATCTTACTGACATGTCCAGTGTGTGTTCAACTGTGTTCAGCCGCTTACATGTTTACACATCATAAAATAAATAAGCATTTAAAAAGCCTTTAATTTAGCAGCCTGGAATACGCGTTCATGTTACATTGCCCTGCAAACACAAACAAAATTTAACTGGACACAAGAATACTGGATCTTTTAACCTACTTCTATCCAACTTGATTTTGAAAAGAGTCTGGATCGCTATGCAGCATTACATAGACGTGCAGTTATGAGATTACATTTAAGCCACAAACATCTGCCACAGGTATATTACTACTGCAGATATAAAGACGCATCTGGTGGGAAATTGTTCTCAAAAAGGTTAAACAGGGACCTGCTGTGTTATTGGACTCATTCTGCTGTGTATGCTCTACTCTCCTCAATAATACTCGAGATGGAGGCAATACCTTTTTATTAGCTCAACGACATTATATCTTTGTCAAATGTTGAGTACGAGGCACATTAACTTTAACGCAAGTCACTGGAGTAAATAACAAATGAGTTACTCCAGTGACTTGCGAGTCCTTTTGACTACCGCAGGTTGGTTTTAGCTCTAAAATGCTTTGTAAATTACTCTTTGGCAAAAACAAGTAGGATTCTTTGTGAATATGGCCCCCTTTAAAAGGGCCTTTCAGACACAGCGCGCTACGCTTGCCGCTACTGTAGGTACAACGCAGATATCTCCGAGTTTAGCTTTATTTATTGGTTCACCATTGATCGCCACACAGTTGTTGAAAGTTGTTTCCAGGATAGCGCCTTCCTGCCTAGGTCCAATTGATCTCTTTGAGATGTGTTAATAAGCTTGGGCGAAATCCGATAATACCAGGATCAGCTTTTCCTTCATATTGCTTTTCTGTCTATATGTTTCACTTGTTGTTTCTATTGGATGTGAGGATGTCGCCATAGCGCGGTGCACAAAAGCTAGGTTGAACACTCGGCGCTGACCTCTGCACCGAGCAAAGTGCAGCGAGTACCTACTTGTGCAGAGAGTTCAACCTAGCTATACTTTTGCGCGACGTGCAATAACAACATCCTACATGCAGCGCAGCATTACACATGAATGGGATTTACAGCTTCGCTGCTGCGTCCTATCTGAAAGGCCATGCTGGGTGGGACTCACGTCTGGTCGTAGACAGGGTTTAGCGCCTTCTTTTGTGTTTGAGTTTTCCTGCGACCGGAACGTCGTTTGTCAGGAAGGAGATAGAGGCGAACATACGGGTCTGAACCATGGTCCGTGAACGCTATCAGGTTTCTGTGGAAATATCAAGTTGTTATTATTAGGAATGTTTTTTATTTGTATGGGTGGGCGATATGGGCAAAATATCATATTACTTTTTCATGATTCACAATACATATAGTATTTAAGTTACGGAAAAGGTATCTGTGATTAATAGAAAAGAGACCCATTGAGCTCTTCTGTGTGTGCGCGCGCGTTTGTCTCACCTGCAGCCATGAACGACCACCACCAGTTTGTTCCGCTGGGAGCTGTGTCTCACCGTTAACTGGATCTCTCCCAGTGGAAAGTGACTTGACCCTGAGCCACTGGAGGGAGAGGGAGAGAGAGAGAGAGATCTTTACATGTAATCTAATCCCCGCAAGCATTCAGAACGATAGGGGAAACCTCACCACGGCATTACTATTGTAGTGATAACTAGTAGGGAGTATTGCCCACCCCGAGCACATACTTGTAGTGTAATCTGAAGTAATCTGTCAATAATAATAATGGAATAAAACACTCATATTCCACATATTTACAGTCTGAAATGATTTGCAATGTTGCCATAGTTAGCAACCCTGACTAGCTTGTCCACACACACACACACACAGCGTACTTCTGTAGCAGTCGTAGCCTCTGCTGGAGCTCCTGCGTGGCATACGGGTTGGAGATGTCCGAGGCGATGCTAGGCGTGGCCTCTTTGGCCAAGCCCCCTCCCAGGTGCTGCTGGGAGCCCGAGAGGGCTAGGTTGGAGCTGCTCCTCCCCACATCTCCTAGGGAGCTTCGCGCCTCCTCCCCCTCCCCCCCCCGCTGGCGAAGGAGGAGGTCCTGGGTCGAGACAGAGGCAGAGCGGGGGACGTTGGGATACGAGGCCACCGGAGGGGGCTGGGGGGTCTTGGGGGGCTTGGGGGTCTTGGGGGGTTCGGGGGAGACAGAGGAGCGAGGCGCCGCGGTGGAGGTGGGGGTGGCGGTGGGAGTGCTCGACTTGCGCACCTGGACCGAGGAGGGGGCGGAGTCTGGCTGGGAGGTGGAGGGCTTGTTCATACACAACACCTAAGAAACATCACATTACATCAGATTAGATCACATCCAATCAGATTTAATCAGATCGCATTCCCTTAGATAAGATTATATAAAATGTTACAATATTTACAATTCTAGATCACTATACTGGTCCAATTAGATTTACTCAAATTGTGATTTTTTTCTAAGTGATTTACAATGTGGTACAAATCATTAAATTAGATGATACATTACAGTTAGGTAATTTAGCAGACGCTCTTATCCAAAGCGACTTACAATTAATTACATGGTGCTATTACATGGAGAAGGTAGGGGTTAGGTATCTTGCTTAAGGATGCTTACAGGTAGGCCAGCTCCGGGGCTTGAACCCACGACCTTCCGGCTGGGAGTCCAACACCTAGACCACTAGACTATTGCGATCACAGACCATAAATCAGACCAGATGGGTAGTGGAATGTGAAAGGTGTGTACCCTGAGAGCCATCTTCATCTTCAGGGTGCAGCTGGGTCCCGTGTTCTTCAGTGGGTACCGCTGGTTTACCGTCATGTCCCCGGCCTCCAGCAGGCTAGACAGAGGCAGGGACAAGGTCCCCAGAGAACAGTCGTGTTTCTCGTCCTTCACCTGCAAACAATACATTTATCCATACTCATGTCTTTGCATTATTTTTAGCTTTTTGCTATTTCTAGCAAAGGGTAGATATCTAGATAAATGTCTGTCATTGCTATTGTCATCATCAATCTTGGGTTATTTTATAAGAAATATATACCTTTAGTTAAACCCTTGACTCTATAGCTTATTTACCTGCACCTTAAAGCCAGATTTTGACGTTTGCAGATAAAATATTCTGTTTGGTCACTGCATTCAATTCCATTTTTTCAACCGCTATTGGGTATCTCAACTCTTGTAACTAAACTCTTGTCCATGACAGTGGTTGAACTGTTGTAGACTAACAAGAGACCAGCAAGACAGAATCTTGTATAAACGCATCAGAAAACACTTTTACCATATATTTAAGAAACAAATGAATGAAGGCTAAAACAACACATATGTTGATCATTAAATACTGTAAAAGAAACTAATGGACTATTTAACCCAGAATGTCAATTAGGGATTTATACTGAGCCAAGTCAAGGGTTTTACTATATTATTACTGTCCTACCTCAACCTCCAGTTCCTGGGTCTTGGGGTTGTGGATGAGGAAGGTGAACGCCTCCTCCCAGACCGGTTCGGTGGTCTTGTACCTAGTCTAAGGTCAAAGGTCAGGGGTTAACTTGAGAAGAGCCATTACAGTTTACAGTAGAGAATCAAAAGAAAAAAAAATGGAAATTTAAACTTTGACCTAAACTTAAACAATATAAAACTATACCAGACTAACTGGTAATTATTGGTTATTATTTTTGATTTATTAAAGAAGACAAAAGCCTTCCTACCTTGCTCTCTAAAGATTTGTGTCCCACGGTGAACTGGACAAACGGACTGGGATCACTGGTGACCTTTTTACCTGACTGTAGAGACATACCAGTTTAACACACCAGAGATGGACAGAAACACAGGATAACACTTTCTTTCCAATTATAAAACCACTGAATCGTCATATGAGCCTTTTTGACACCTAAAGTCAAATAAGACTGTGTTGAAAATGAATAAAGCTGCCTGGTTCCAGTGATGTTTTATTGGGTTAAATGATCTGTTTCTCCAATAAAGACACAACCCTTAATATTTTTTCCACTACAGATAAATGCTGTATTTTTGGCTCTTATTTTAACTAACTAAAACAACTGTATTGAATAATAAATGCCATATTCAGGTACAAAACACCACCAGACACTGATAAGCATGGTTGTTGAAACAACCATGCTACATGTGTATGACATATCATAATAGCTACTTATACAGTACTATATAATAATAGCTACTTATACAGTACTATGTTACATTAAATGAGAGCCTTTTGAGTTACAGACGTGCAAATCAAATTAAAATCAGCAGCAATAACTTGGTGGATAAATATATCAATCTGGAAGAAAATACGATTTTAGAAATGAACAGTCACAGCTCACAGTTAGACAATCAATGACAATGTTGTTATTTACAACACATCGTTAGACACGGAACAATAATTAGTAGTTTGTGTTACTCATTTGCTTCGGCGATTTGGGCGAGCTTCTTATCAGTTCTTTGTCCCAGAATAACATTAGCTGAGATTCATCTAGATATTACCCATTTATTTTTCAAACACATAAGTGACACATCTGTGTGAACTAACATGATCCCTATGGAATTACAGCATTTACTGTAACTGTTTTCATTTAAGGACTGTAGACTACTGACAATTAATACCTAATCAGTTTTCACAAGCCAACATACTCTATGAGGCGGCCTCTACACTAGTCTGTATGTATTGCATAGTATAGAGTATAGATCTATCTATATATAGTATAGAATAT
>JAODLI010001903.1:0-10906 GCA_027575585.1 Percopsis omiscomaycus
GGGGGCAGTATAGTGTGATAATTACAATGCACACTATGATCAGTGCACGATGACTGACTTCTTCTCCTGTTGTAAACATGGGACAGAGATCTGAGGTACTCTCACGCTGGGAGCAGGCCGGCTGGGAGGGGGAATTCACTGACAGTGCGGGGCTACCTGGAGGCTGGCAAGAGGGAAGGTGACAGCATCACAGCCATTTGTGGGCCAGGCAATTAGGACCGGAGGAACAGGCAAACCAGTCAGAGCCCCCCCTCATTGTTACCGATAATCATGTTAGCCAAA
This sequence comes from Percopsis omiscomaycus, assembly GCA_027575585.1. Lineage (NCBI taxonomy): Eukaryota > Metazoa > Chordata > Actinopteri > Percopsiformes > Percopsidae > Percopsis > Percopsis omiscomaycus. The sequence goes on from JAODLI010001903.1 coordinate 283, forward strand.
AAGACGAGAGAGAGAGAGAGAGAGAGAGAGAGAGACTTCGGAGCAGGACTGCGCACTGTTCAGAAAGAGAGGAGAAAGACGCATGGAGGAATACTGGGCGACACACATTGCATTTCTTTATCCCAATGGGCAACCAAGTCAAGTCCTTAAACAGCTGTGTATTTGCTCTGAGGTGTGTCCGCCCTTGCTCGAGCTCTGGGGAAGCTGCGAAGGGCAGCGAGAGAACATGTCATGGACTGTTAATTACTGCAATTCCTGACACTCAATGCAATATCTGTGTGTGAGAAAGAATGCCCTGACCAGGCCTTCCAAGAAGCATTCTGTCATCACATACGCTTCAGCAGGCCTTTGCAGGTAGAGCTGAGGTGAACATCTAGACAGAGCTTCTTAACAGAATAATGTATCTTGCAAAATGATGTGTACAGAGTATGGTAGCAGCACATACAGTAAATGCCAGGGAATGATAAGCACCTCTGTATGAGTTTGAAAGGCTTTTATGGATTTATATAATGTGCTAACAAGCTGTTGTTATTTCAGGGTGAATGTGAAAGCCTGTTTACGGCTGTCCTGTTTACTTACGGTAAACCACTTAAAATAAACAACTTAAAATGACTTTTCATCAATATTTTTGCAACATGCTAGTTTGCACCCGGTTGGTAAGACCTTGTGGAATCTGTCAGGGCAGAATGACAGTATGAGGGCTGCTCAGGTTTCTTGTGCCTGGCAAATAAATGATGTACCCAGAGCCAACTCTGGGTGCTCACCTTTGATCCGCTCTCACACACTTACACTCACCACTCCCACAATTCCTTGGGAAGCGCTGCTTCAAGGTAGCAATGCTGAACACAAAGCTATAGTTCAACATAAATCATTCCTGAATGCTTTGGTTAAATTCAACCCTGGGAATGCTGATGGCAGGAATGAATGATCCGACGCGCTACAGTGTCAGGCTATCATGCATGACATGACTAGACCTTTGCTAAAAGTCCCATCAGAATCAGTGAATAATTCATTTTCACAGTCTCCCACCGGCCAGCTGTCACAGTACAAGATTTGGAACCTGAAACACACAAGAGACAGTCCCCTGTCTGACTTTTCACATTTACTTTTTGTCCTGCAATATTCACGACCTGATATCGTGTACATAATTTATTCAGTGTCAGTAGAAGTTATCTGACAAATATGTACCGCATATGCTGTAAATCCCTGTATACTACATTCTTTTCAGTCACTTCTTAAACAACCGTGTGCTTGAACAGAAACAATGAATAAAAGATGTTGAATTATTATTCCCATATTCAAGATGGATGCTCGACCTCATTGTGTGTCAGTGCATTCTTGGTTTTTATATGATTAACAAGTTGCAGATGTAGGCGCTTATCCCCGGCATATCAACCACGTCTCCAGCTGACTCTTCACTTTTCCCCTCCATCCTAGGCACATGTAAATGGATTTAAACTGCAACTGACACTCACCATACTGCAGCGCCAGTCGTAGCGTGACAACAGTTCATGTAGGACAGTAATAACATCATATGGTGTAATAATAAACACGCTTGATTCAGCTACTGCAGCAAAGTGTTTCACAAACAAATGCGTACAATCGTAAAAAAAAAGTGTGGGTTACAAAATAGAAAACTGTTGAAAATATTGTCACTGGAGGAATTTAATGGGTATTTTTGTAAATAATTCAAAATACAACGTACATGCTAATACCAAATGGCCCACAGGTCACTGCATCCCACAGGTAATGCATCAATAAACAGTATTATATGGAGAATAGTAGATAAGATGTGCTTCTACAGTATTATGATATGCTGTTATTGTATTTACGCCACACAATGAGTTATAAATAAATAAAGAATTGACTATCAAGTATAAAACTCGCAGCCGGGTGCCCTAGTGGCTGCTGAGGCTATCCTTAGAGAGAATATCCTGATACTATTCAGTCAGTGTATCACCTTATTATTATAATGGGGAAGGTACTGCATGCCTACAGTAGCTCAGTATAAATTCAATACCCCATATCATTCTTGTTTCATTCCTCAAACAATAAGACAATTATTTGAGTTGAAGAATCTTGGCAAATCAGATTTTGTAAACATTGCTAAACCACATTCACACAATTGGACTAGAACCTCTTGGTTCTCTGTAACTTATTGGTCGGTTTTCATAAATTCCTACGTTTATTCAGCTTCCAGGTTTAGGTAGCTGCATGTTTATGTATTTCTGAGGTTTGCCTGAATTAAGACCCTCATTTTCACGAGTAAGGGTCATGTTATAGAACTAAGACTAAGGGCCATATGCTGTCATGTTATATAAGCCTCTGTATTCTTTACACTAGCAGTACACACATGTTTAATTCAATATTGACATAATTTGTCAGGTTAACCTCCATAAGGACCTTGAAACTAATTAGACTATACTATTATCAATTATAATTGTTAAGAAACATGTGAACAGATTTGTCATCCCACCCATGCAATATAAACGATATGGCGCTTAAACATCAACTCTGTAAGCACTGTTGCCTAACAGACACCACTATGCACCTCAGAGAGGAAGAGTCATTCTAGTTTGGATGTGTGGAATTATGGGTAGCCAATGACTGGAGAATAAGGACTTTTAAAGTGCAGGCCATGACTTTGACTTAGTTCTGCTCTAACTTTCTGCTCTGTCCATTAAAACAAAAATGTAAATAAAAAATAAATAAATAAACAGCTCGAGCAATTATTGAAGTTATTTCTGTATTTACCCTTATAGAAATAAATAGGATTGTAAAAATACTGTTGTGCATAATGGTATTGAATACCTAAGGAAAATGAATGGGGAGAATATTGCAGAAATTGGTGGGGTGCTTGAAATGTAATTGAACGCTAAGCTAATGGGTTTACTTATAAGTAATGATAGTAATATCTAACTGGTCAGCCATTATATTAATTTTATATTCAAAATGTATTTTAAGATGGGCTTTAATTGACTTGGCAAAAATTCCTACGGGATGTGTTACTAAACAGGCGGTTCAATGGACCATTGGAGGATTTGTCCACATGGACGAATTCTATTTTGCCACATCATGATGAATCGGTTATCTCGAAAATGTGTGAAATTTGTATAGTTTGATATTTGAGTATCACTAATATTTTGAGAGACTTGGATTTTATATGATTTCACTGTATTTGATTTGATTTTAATTTATTTCGTTTTTCATTATTGTTTTGTTAACTTTTAGTAGCCTACAGGCCCTGTCAGTGGTGACCATGCGGTTCGGCGCTGCTTTAGGACCCAGGGCATCCTTGAGGTCTGCGCGCTGCGGGATCAGCGTGCTTGCATTTGTATGGGTTGGCGCCTCACCGCAGCACTAACCGCACTATAGATGATGCTACCGGATTTTATTTTTCTGGAGGATTAGGCTTCTGCAAAGGACTCTGGCTCGGTTCGAGTTTCCAACACTATTGGTAGCAGAACAAGCGTTCACTTAAGGTTGATTTGAGTGCCAGTTGTTGGCAGGCTTCCTAGGTTTCCTTGGTCGTCGTGCGCTGAGAATAAAAGTTTGAGAGCTTACTAGTATGGATCGTTTCCCCGGTTAGGAGCCACACACGTGCCGCAGTCTAAACATTATTCTGAAAAGGTAAGTTGGATTTCACTACCGATAGGCTACATAAGGTCTATAGTGTAACCTTAAGTGCGGCGCGGATGAGCGCGTGTGTTTGGTGACATTCACATGCATGCGTGCTTCCCTTTTTGTCTGTATACAAATTGTGGATTACACATTGGGTTGTGTGTTCATAAATAGCGACTGGGAAACGACTGCAATGTCCACAGCATCTTATTTCAGTAGACTGCAAACTCACATTTTGCTTGACGCTGCCTTTCTAAACGGAATCCAAAGTGAACGGAGTGAGCCGGCTTCCCTATTCATTGTGCGCAGCGCATGCACTTGCACGAGGTTAATATCTTCCTCATCGCATATGTCTATTATATGGGCGCATGCTGACAAACGTGCATAGCTCACGCAGGTAATTGCATCAGTGATTTACACAGGGTCAACGTGTCGTGTTTCTGACAGCCCTGTCTCACAACATAAGGTGCTAAGTGAATGCCGCACGGTTGCCCTCTTTTGGAGACGGAGCTGTCCTCTGCGTGGTGCTGAAAGTTTCCTTATAAGTCTCCGCACACGCAAGTACCCCAAGCCCAGCCTACGATGTTTAGCCTACCTATCTTTAATGGCCATGATCCATTTACGTCTAAACGTTATTATTTACAATTTGGACTAGCCTATATTAGATGAGTAATCAATATAATTTACATAGCCTGTCCTGCTGCATGGTAAGCCGGGATCTCAGTAGACGTTGCAGTGGGAACTAAGGGACGATAGATCAATACGTCTATCATGAAAGGACACGGTATTGTAGAATTTCATGAGGAATTTCGATCGGCTGATCTCGTTTTTAATGATTTTGGAGATGCATTGGCGACAGCATTTCTTACTTTATTGTAAAACCTCTCTATATATATATTTGAATAGACAATTTAGGGTAAGCCACATGTTTTACAGAAGTGGGTTGTATTCAAAGCATTGGACAATGAGTTTGAGGAACACATAAGTGACATCTTTCTGTTGTCCAATACTATTTTCCCCTTAAGTAAAAGTAAAGACATTTTCTGTCTTATAAGGCAATACCAGTGTTGTAAACTGTGACTATGGGTCACAATTACTGGCACAATTCCAGGTAGTTTTGTTGGTAGTTGTGCTGCACTGTAGATACCTCAGTCTCTGGGGTAGACCTTGCTGTGAATTTGTCCCTGAATCCAAATTTGAAGGATCTGTCTTCTGCGATTGCCTCTATCAATAATCCTACACTATATAGGACATTTCTCCAAAGATTTCTGTGGCCAGGTGGACTGGACAGACTCCACTGCTGTGGCACTGCCTCTCTCGTGCCCGCAGTGAGTTAGCACTGTGAGATCTCAGAGAGGCTATACACCTGCTTCAGCCAGTTGTTACTTTGGTGACATTTTCTAAATCAATTCTAACCTTTCCCAAAGGCTTGAAGAAACTTGTCTTTTAATTCTTATAATTTGTCCAGTAATGTCATGGTTCACATTAGTGGTTTTGGTAGACATTTAGGAACATTCAGTTGGACATGGTGTAATTAAATTATATGTGAGAAAAAATATATAATTTTAACAGATACTGTATAGCTTTACATTTAAAGTATTTTTAGTTTATTTTTAGTTTGAGTATCAGGTTTTTAAGTTGATCAAATATTTATTCTGTTACATGTTAATGTAATCAATAGCTAAATATGCATTATTAATGGGAATATTATGATTTAAAGGCAATGTCCTGTTTCTTTCACCTTTTAATGATTTTAGGAGGCTTAAACAAAGACTGCTTTACCATGATTTCATTACATTATTGATTTTTCATTTGCTTGCAACTCGTTTTCTTGTTGGGTATAATTTCATCTGTATACAGTAGCTGCACAAGCTCTCCTCACATTAGTTTATTATATTGTCACATGGAATATCACATAAGCTCATAATGGCTAGCTAACACAAAATGATGGTCAGGTACACAACAGAAATGAATGTGATATCAGCACCTCAAATTGAAGGAGAGCAGTTAGAATGAATTTCACATTGTGCTCGTTGCTTTTGTTTGTGGAACACAGTGGGTGCCGTTACCAAGTGTTTTCCGTTGGTCACATATCTCTGGTTTCCCTAAGTAAATCTCTCTAATCCAGAGAGGCGGACCAGATATGCCTTCATGGCAAATTTGGGGCTTATCGGCAGACTTGGGAGTTTTACGTGTGGGGCAACCAAAGCAGAACATTTTGGCAGATTCAATCTAACAGGAATAGAACGAGACGTTAGTGTCCAATAAGCAAAAGTGTACAAATTCTTCACAATCTGCACAGGCCCGGCCTCTTTATAAACTACTGTACATTGTCACGTGGTGTTTGTGTTTATTGTGCTGTATACATAGAGTGACTCATTAGTTCTATTAGTTATCGTAATTATATTCACTATTATTTCACAGAGAGACTTAAATAAACCACGGGAGCTGTGTATTCACAATATTTTACACATTAATAGTTTCTAACCCCCCCCACTATCACCCACAATCCAACCCAGAAGAGTCTCTGCTGGGTGAACATGATGTGTAGAAGTTCTCCCTAATTTCTTCTTTTGTGTTATACTCCGTTTGACATCTCCATTTCACCCTCCAGATATGTGAACGCCCCGAGGCAGTTAACCATTGATTCCTCCCCCTTTATTGTGTTCCTTTCTCATTCCATGGCCGTGATAGGAATGTGATCAGTGTGGCCCGCGAGCTGTTGTGATTGAAAAGTTGCAGTCCCTCCCGAGCTCCCGCGGTTCATCCCCCGTAGAGCCCCGAGGCGGCTCCGTGGTCCGACAACAAGGAGATCCTGTTCCCGGCGACACCCGCCCTCGCCCTGCAAAAGGTCGTGCTCTGCTACAGTGGCCGTGGGCAGGTCTCATCATTCCTCATATGACATGGCTATTATGACCGCTTCGCTGGGTGGCCTGTCAGTCACTATGGTGGCAAGTCAATTAGTCAAATCTAGAGAGACTGTGACGTCTTTTTTTTGGGTGTGGATGTTGGGTGTGGGGGGGTCTTGGCTCTCAAAGGGGGGATTATGACTGTAATTACTCTTCCCTGTCTGCATGGACCGTGGGTTTTTCCCCTGGGCACTTCAGAGTCCTCCCACCTTCAAAGACATCCATGGCCGGGTGATTGGAGACTAAATTGCCTGTATGTTTGGATGCTGTGTGATGGGAGTGACCCTCTGGATTGGCATTTCATGCAAGGGGCCTCTGAGCAGGAGTGAGTGGGTAAACACTGTGGATGATACAGATCACAAGACTACGCAATTACAATAACCATTAGGTCATTTAGCAGACGCTTTTATCCAAAGCGACTTACAACAATGATACGCAGTTGTCAGACTTACAACAGGTCTGTGTAGGATCTAGTATCATCAAAGCATTTTAAAACCTCCCATTTTTGGGGAGGGTATTTCCATATGTAGTGTAAAGATGCATAGTAACCGACCAGAGTTATTTTTTAGAAAGAATGCGATTGGATGGCGCACATTCATGTACAGTACATGCACGTTGTGTGGGGACTGTCCTTTGCATCACTGTGCCTCCCAGTGACCAAATATTACACACTACCATAGGTTTAATATGAATATATTAGATATTATTATTGTCAGTTTCCATTGATATACTGTAAGTGTGCATTGCCCTCAATGTTAAATCATTTTTAACATTGATCTCTCATGCATTGACGGGTTTAATGCGACGAGGGCTTTTAATCAGGATTTGGCAAGGATATGATTGGCGTTAAGAAAGATTAACTTCAATAAAGATGGATAGAGGAGCAGAGGATGAGTAAAAACATTTAAAAAAGATAAAGAGGTTGATCACAGCTGTGAATAAAGATATCTTCAGCCACAGAAATTCACCCCTGTAAATCAAACAGCCTGGCAGCCTGCGCAACCACACACAGCTTAATGCCCGCCACGCACCTGGAAGATTGTTTAAAATTAATAATTCATTACAGTGTTACAGCTGGTAAGTGCGCTGGCAGGTGCTTTAGATTGATTACTGGATGCTACAAACAACCAACAAACAGCTTCACTTCAGCAGGACAGGTTGTATTCGTGAACATCCTCTATCTCCGGTGAACTTGTCCTTCCCATGCAGTCTTTCTGTAGTGTCAGACCAATATATAGCTCCAAAGAGTGTGAAATGGAAAAGATAAAAATGGTGGCAGGGACTGTATCCACACTGATTTGGCTCAGGATAAGGGTACATTTTAGGCTGCGGAGCTCAATGTAATGTTGCTCATATTAAAATGTATTCCCGACCGATGCTTGTGATGTATTCCAGACGGGACTGGCTGCGTCATGCCAAACGTTTGCTCCACAAACCATCCAGTCTCACGTTATTTGGCACTCCACATTAGGCAAGATGCATTGGGGCTAAGCCTGCGTGATGGACTGCCACCCTGCCCACGGGGCTGTATTTTACAACTGCTGTAAGCTGCATTAGACCGTTGCATCAGAAGATAAGCTCCTGGCCCGCGGGCCACCTCACCTTCAACAAGCCTTCTATTATATTGTAGAAGCTTGCAGATATATTTAAATATAAATAATCACTGGATTCACAGTCTCCGCTTTGTTAATAAACATTATTTGCAATTGTGGGTATACTGTATTATGCATTATAATACATAATACTGCATTATAAAGTTTAAAAATGTTTTTAGTAGTTTATTTTCACCTTAAAGAGCAATACGAAATGTTCTTGAATGAAAAGCTTTCTTCATGCAGGCAGGCTTGCAAACATGAATTATTATAGCAAAGTAGTCCCATTTATACCCCCACCATTTTGTGATTCCTCCTGTGCGAAAAGTCCTCCACATCACTGGTTTGACTCCCAAACCTTCCCGCGTTAAGAATATCTGTCACGTATTATTTTGTATTTCTTTATGCAGTAGGAATCTGCATTATTTAGCAGGTTTTTAAAGACTTTAGGCCCCAGTGGGAGGTGTTGATCTGTATTTAGGATGTTTTCATTCTTGGTGTGGTTTTGAGGCTGTTCTCTAATTCTGAAAGGCTGGGAAATGATGGGGCTGAGACAACCGATCTGTACTGGGCAACAAATGTCCCGGAGAATAGCAGAAGTGTCATCCTACCTTTCTCTCCGGTATGCTCCTGTTCAAATATACGTTGACGTTCATCTCTGGCCTACTGTTCCCTGCGCTCTCGTTTTATGGCTCCAATAGGAGAGACACTAGCATGTTAACACAACAGGAAAGATGGGAAAATACAGTCTTAGTCTCGAGGTTTGACGGGCAGTCCCCCGTTACCCGTAACATTATATGTACAGTATATGTACACAGTATATCACAACCGGCATGGCTTGATAACACAGACCAGGGTTATGAATGGATAAGTATTCTGTCAAGAACAGACAAAGGGGAAAACACAAGTCAAGGTCATTCATGCAGTGTGTCCATATTGAATTGAACTCACCAGGTATTTACATACTCATGTTTGTCTCGCGCAATATCCTCAAACAAAAAGTGCGCGCTCAGCAGTGGTTCCTGTTTGATGTCAATATCCAGCACGAAACCAGATTGGGACGTGTACACACAAGGCCGGGGTGATTTGTTTGCCTCTGCGTGTCATATGCCTGCGCCTTACTGTTTTTGCAACAGTGAAATGTGGCGTGTGCGCACATAATAATCCATGTTCTAAATGTGTGGTGTACACGGGCAGCTGTGAATCATTTCTTTGCAGTGACAATGCGTGTTGGGTTGTGTATCCATCTGTTGTTCCGTCTATGGAATGGATGCCCCAAAAAGTATAGTGATGGTGGCCAGCAAAGGCAAAAGGCAGTAAAAACCGGCAGCTGTGAACAGGCAGCTGTGAACAAAGCATAGGACACGCCAAAGGTACACCGAAGGCCAATAGATAAAAAGACACATGGTTTAATCTGTGTAATAGATACGATATAATGTGCTCTCCCTCTGTCCCTTCAAAATCAATTGCTATTACGTTTCCTGTGCCGGCCAGTACCGTGTGACGAGCGTGTTTCTGCCCCAGCGTGTACACAGCCTCTGTGCAATAGATGCTTTGCTTAATGGTGTGCTAGCGTGGCCCCGTGGACGTCACTTGTCCGCTTTAATTACCTGGAGGTAGCGTTTGTTATTCATGGTAAGAGACATGGGAATAGCCCGTCCCAGGCCATCCTCCTCGAGGCTTAGTGCTTGGAGGATTGATGTTGGAGGATGTGCAGAAACCAGATGCTACCCCATGATTTCCGGGTGTTTGTAATAACGATGAGCTATCTTTCACCCCTTTTTAATCGTGGCTCAGCCTGATTTAAAGTCGGATTTTTACTGACTGAGCGCCGGTTCCCGGTTCTTGCGTGCTCATCACCAAGGGTGATAGCTCTTTTATACAGCGGGAACTATATTTTTTGAACACAGTCATTTCTATGTGGCTCAGTGGGGCAGTGAAGACCCCTCACAGCTTCTGCTGTAAGGGGATTCTACCTCCGTTTGTTTTAGAGGCCGGTGAACCTGCTATAGCCAGCGTGGCTTTAATTTCTGTTTGTTGTCGAGGCCTGAGAGCGGAAAGTCTACTGTAGACACGTCTATTACGTGAACCGGACCCCGAGACAGCCAGAGTGTTCCATGTCTTTAACATGGTGATATACCCTTGTGCTTTTATCCCCTCTGCCTGTTTTGTGTTTGCCTGTACATGCGTAGGTGTGTGTGTGTGTGTGTGTGTGTCCATCCTGGCTGTGTGTAAGTGTAGGATGGGACACGTCCCGGAGGCTGGCTCTAATTCCCAGCGGTGTCCATCAGACCCCTCCACACACACACACACACACACACACCCCCACCCTTGTCCCTCCACGCTCTGACAGAAGGGGCTATTATTTTCTCATCGCCCCAGTGGCCTGTGTCCCCGAGGGGGGTGGGGGGGTGGGGGTGGGTCCCCTCCCCACGTGACTGACAGCTCCGTAAACACAGCCAGCCCCGGGGTGACTGAGTGAGAGCTCACTGCAGTGACCCC
>JAODLI010001904.1:0-10906 GCA_027575585.1 Percopsis omiscomaycus
CCCTACCTCTCTCTCTCTCTCTCTCTCTCTCTCTCTCTCTCTCACTCACTCACTCACTCTCACACACACAGTGGACATGAAACATATCACTTGGGTTTCTCTATTGATTTTCAATTTGGACCAAGTGCAATTGATAGACTGCAGGGCAAACTCAGAAATAATAAGCTGATCTGCATTTCCATTGCCAGCAGAATACATTAGAAATCCTCTATTGTTGTTTGTTGTCACAGTGTCAACACTATTAAGACCACTGATCTTATTATGGTATTACATTAAATGTTAAGTCCATGTCTGTCTGCAACTAAAGACAATATTTATTTAATGCAAATCAATATTTTTTTTATTCACAAAGTCAACGAAAAGTAACTTTGGGGCTCTACCCCACAACCTTTGGCTCCTAGACCACTAGACTACCCTGCCCCTACAGTACTAAGTACTGTGTGTTTTGTAAATCTCTTCTAGTGTCCATGTTAATCCACAGCAGATGAAAGGAGCATGGGAAACGCTGCTTGGCTCAGTAACAGTCAGGGCATTTGAGCTGATTAGCAAACTGCTCCAAATGAGTTCATAATAAATCTAGAACTCCAATCATCATAGCTAGACTTGCTGTTTAGTGTTTAGTTTAATCCTCTGGATTAAATGTGATGATATTGCCCCTTTGTGGTTGATATTTGTAACTGCATCTAGTGGATCTGTTCATGTATCCTTTAGACAGCTGCTTCACCACAGCTCTCCCTCTATTTAGCTCTCTTGTCGCCACTGTTGTCTTCCCATTTGCTCTTCATTCTTTGTCTTTACTCTCCTTTACACTTTAAGCCCTCCTCTCTCTCCTCTCCTTCCTCATTCACTCCATCAGACCAAAGCAAGCCACTGTGGAAGCCAAAAGCCAATGCAGCTCTCAAGACACCTTTGGCCCAGCATGTCATTTTATTAGCTTGGACCAGTATTGTTTGATCAAATTCCTTATAACATAACATTTTATTAGAACAAAGGTTTGAATAATTTTTTTTATTAGCACGATAACTACTTTTGTTAGGTTAGGTTAAGTAGAATGATTTTTAAATTGCCACTGATGTGGGTCCAATGCACTGGCAACAGAGGTCTGTCTAAAGTTGTCACTACCACCAACCTATCATGGTTTTTTAGGAGGAGTCGTATGTGTCCCATGGTGTATGACCCTTATGGGCCGGGAGCAGATCCACCAAGATAGATAAGTGCTGAAGCATAGAATAATTCAAGCACATTTTTAAGATTTTTGTTTTTCCAAAGTGCCGAGATGACTTTGTATTCACCTAATCTATCATGGTTGGCCAGAATACACTGAAAATTATTCTTTAAATGGTTCTGTAGATCTATATAATCTGTGGAGTAGGTAGTAACCAGTGTAAGTATTTTAGTCAGGCTCACGACACCACTTCCCCCATAACGCCGCCCAACAGCCATAAGGGAGATACGGTCAGCTACATCGATTGTAAAGGAGGGTCGTCTAAACAGGTTGGACCTCTTGCTCCCCTGTTTGTGAAAAAAGAGTTTGTTGTTTAATTATTTTTTTCATTTAGTCCCTCGAGGTGTTTCGTGTTTAGGCGTTGGATCCATTGGTATTCAACTGTTTTGCGTTGTTTCGTTGTCCATTGTGGGTTGTGTTCCAGGTTGTGTATGGATAGGATAGGGCGTTTCAATTCCCGTAAGGTATACCGAATAATAAAGGTAAGTCTTTAGATAAGATACCATATTCTGTCCTATTATAAAATGCTAAAGGAAGTTGCCAGTCCACCGCGTGATGCAACCTCCAGCCTCCAGAGTAAACAAAAAAGAAAACCTTCAAACAAAGGGGTAAGTGCTATAAGACAAAAAACCCAAAGGGTCAAGATAACAAAACTACACACCACACAACCGATTTTGTCACACAGGTGCTATTTGAGCAAACCAAAACTCTGGAAGGTGGCAGCTGCCACACAGTGGGCTCCCAGCCGGCCTCTACCTAAAATAGAGGAGAAAAGTAATTCCAGAAATCAAGGGGGGAATTAACATAAATAAACAAAATAAATAAGACAATCGGCCTAGGCCTTTAACAAGAGGCAAACATATAAATAGAAACATGTAAATATATATACTCATAAAACACTATATTTATATACTTATAACATAATTTAAGCTCCCCCTAACCACTGAAAGAAGCTTCCTTTAAACCCCAATGCATGACTGTGTCTCTGCTATAACCTCAATACTTTTCATTCAACCCCATAGGGTCCATGGTGCCTAACCTCTTAATCCACCTCCTCTCTACCCCCTGCTTGATGTGCTGGTTGGTGTCTGAGTTCCAGGTTGTCTATGGGCGGAGCCAAGGCCAGGGTCGTCAGGAGATGTGGCTCACCTGGTTCAGCCTGGCTTAGATATATTTAAGATGGCTGCCAACTCTGACCGAGTCTCTCTTGGGTTTCTCACAGAGCCATGCACCACTCCTGGGATATGCCAACTCTTCAAATCAGATTTATTATGTAGCTTTTCTATTTGCATTCACTATATTTTTTACACTCACCCACAAAACCATACACTCATGACACTCCTGATAATACTGATGTCCAAGGTTGTCTTGAAGTTTGTTCAGTTAGTTGATAAAATAAAACCATTAAGCTTATGTTTGCGTGAGCTTCCTCTCTTTGTTACAAGTAAGAGCCAACTTGTAACAAATGGGGGCTGGTCTGGGATCCAACCAGGTGATATTTCACGTTCTTGTCAATCTGGAAGTTGTAAATTTATGAGATTGGTTGGTTTTGGGTTACCTGTTGGTCCACACGTTCTTGATAGTGTGAGTAGTTTGAAGGTGTGTTTTCAGTAACAATAGATAATTGGTTTTGGCGTTGGGTTCAATTTGACTAGTCAAAAGTGTTAAGAAGACCTTAACCAGGAGGAAGTTAATGTTAAACAAATTAATGGGTTTGTTTGGTTTTGTTGTGTTCCAGGGTGGAAATAAGCCAGAATTGTTAAATTTGTGCCTATTGTTAAACTATCTGAGCAGATTTAACTGAGCAGATTATTATATTTTTTCCTCTTTCCTGGTGTGAAGCATTAGAAGACCTTGTGGTGTTACCTCTCCTGGTAGGAATAAGCAACATTGTCTCCCTCGAGACTTGTTGGTTTGTTATTTTGATTTGTTGTTTTTGTGCATAAACACGATTTTGACATTTTGCCTGTCTGTGGGTACACGTCCATGACCGTCAAGGTAAGTAACAGCATTGCTGGGGCTTAACCGGGTCATAGGGTTTGTGTTTAAAACACCTGTCGTGGCATGCATGAAGACTAGGGTTGAGAAAGTAAGGTAGTGTTGGTTAGGTAGTTAGTGAGGGGAGAGGTACTCCAAAAGATGAGCTTTAAAAAGAGAAAAAATTATCCCAGGTTAAAACTGTCAAATGTTTTAGTCTGGTTTATTTATGGTTGTTGTTGGTTGGGTGCCCTACTTGGTCTGCTGTTGGTGAGAGCAGGGCAGTAATGGGGTAATTTGCTATCTGGTTAGTAGGTCCTTTTGTCTCCATTAATGTTTGAGGAGTATTGTCTGGTGTGGCTCTGTTGAAAAGATGGCTAATGTGGAGGACTTTATACAATGTGCGAGTGCGGAACTATTAGATGTACTAAAGACGGCTACTGAAAATTGCAGAGTATTATGAAGTAGACCTTCCAAAGCAGGTCGCAAGGAGGTCATATTGACAACTGTAAGGGCCCAGTTAGGACAGCTTAAAGTTTTGCCAACATTCAATATCTCTACTGGGGTAAAAGATTGTGTTGGCCACTCAAGAAGATACCGCTCGTCTGAGTAAGTAAAGTTTTCCATTGTCTGATTTTGGTGAACTAACTTTTGAACAGAAAACCATAGATGCAGCTGCAGTACCAGAAAGAGAGGGAGTATGAGGAGCGGTTCCGTGCACAAGAGCAAGCCTCGGAGATGGAACGTTTAAAGATAACTGCAAAGTTGCGTGAAGCTGAATTGGAACAACAACGTTATAGATGGGACCGGGTAAACGAGGGTACGTTTTTACCACCTTCTTCCGGGGTTTCCACGACACAGTCGCAGTTTGATGTAGCATATATTTTGAGGTTGTTACCAAAGTTCAATGAGAGTGATGTGGATCCTTTTTTTTTTGGATTGTTTGAGAGGCTTAGTCAATGAAGACATTGGACCAATTTAGAAAAGACACTGCTCTTGCAATGTATGCTCACAAGTAGGGCTCAAAAAGCATTTTCTGCCCTAAACTTAGCAGAAAATGAGGATTATAGTAAAGTTAAGTGTGCCGTGCTAAAAGCTTATGAACTGGTACCCGAGGCTTATTGCCAGCAGTTAAGGAGGTCAGAAGGGCAGACGTATGTAGAGTTTGTTCGTGAGTTGACCATACAATTTAATTGATAGGTGGTGGCTTTGGAGGTACAGAGTAGGGATGACTTAATGGAAATTATTCTCTTAGAGCAGTTCAAACGTATTCTCCCGGAACGTGTTGCCACATACCGTAATGAACATCACGTTAAAAAGGTGGCTGATGCTGCAGTGTTGGCGGATTACTACACTTTTACCCATACGTTTTATACAGGGGGAAAGAGTGAGTGGGGTTGCAGGGATAGCTTGTTTAGTGGCCGCCAAGCTAGAGTGGGTGGAGAAATGGAGAATCCAGCGGTAAGGTTCTCCCATGACAGAAGGGGTAAAGATCTAAGTCAAACTTGTAATTTTTTTCATGGTAAGGGTCACCGGAAAGTTGACTGTCCAGTATTTAAAGCAAAAAACAAGGCTCCAATTAGCTGGAGACCTAAGCCTGTTGCACTTGCTGGTCCTACACACCGGACTAATAGAGATGAGATTATTGCTGCTGTCAAACTCCATACAAATCCAGCTGCTCATACAGTTGCAGGTTCAAGTTTAGAGAGTCTGGAAATGCAGATTTTGCTTGACCTGAATTCAGAAGAATTTGATCCAGGTTACGTACCTTTATATATGTGAGGGTTATGTGTCTTTGTCAGGAAGCGACAAAGTCCCAGTTAAGATCCTGAGAGACACAGGTGCTTTAGACTCTTACATTGTTGAGTCTGTTCTCCCATTTTCTTCAGAAACACTGGGGGTTGTGTACTGTTTAGGGGAATGGGTATGCAACTATTGTCTGCTCCTAGGCATGGGTTTGTGCTGTGTTCTGATTTAGTGCAGGGTGAGGAGACTATAGGAGTCTGGCCTACATTACCCATACAAGGAGTGGCATTCATTGTTGGGAATGACCTCGCGGGTGGGAGAGTATGGCCTGAGATACCTCCTTCACCGGTGTTTTCACCCAAACCAGTGGTGAGTAAACTTGCAGATACTGAGGGGTACTTAACTGATGTATTTCCGGCCTGTGCAGTAACCCGTGCTCAGACCTGTAAAGCACAGGAGGTTAAAGTTAATTTGGAGGATGCAGTTGTTTCATTGGCTGTTCTTCCATCTGTCTCTCTCAGCATCTTGGTGAAGCAGCAACAAGAAGATCCTTCCTTACAGGAACTCCTCTCTCAAGTTCGGCCGGCTAGTGAAATGACCAGTGCAGCACATGGGTATTTCCTACAAGAGGGGTTGTTGGTAAGAAAATGGTTGCCTCAAGGGCAAAGCTTTGCTGGAGTGATGAAATTGTGATACCACATAAGCTGAGAGAAAGGGTGTCGCTAACAGCACATAACCAGGTCACTTAGGTGTGCAGAAGTCTTACAGAGTGTTGCGGTATTTTTACTGACCCCGTTTGAAAAAGGATATTACTGCATACATTAAGACATGTCATAGTTGTCAGTTAATGGGTAAGCCTAACCAACCTATTAAACCTGTGCCTTTGTCTCCTATTCATGCAGTCTCTCAACCTTTTGAGCATTTGTTGATGGACTGTCGGCCCGTTGCCAAAGTCCAAGGGTGGAAGTTTGTATCTGTTGACAGTGATCAGTCCACACAATATCCTGCCACATATCCTTTGGCAAACCTTACAGCTAAATCTGTGGTTAAGGCTTTGAGTCAGTTTATTTCGATCTTTGGCAGTCCTAGAGTTATTCCGACTGACCAGGGCACAAATTTCACTTCAAAGATGAGTTCCAGGTTGTCTATGGGCGGAGCCAAGGCCATGGTCGTCAGATGTGGCTCACCTGGTTCAGCCTGGCTTAGATATATTTAAGATGGCTTCCAACTCTGGCCGAGTCTCTCTTGGTTTTCTCACAGAGCCATGCTCCACTCCTGGGATATGCCAACTCTTCAAATCAGATTTATGTAGCTTTTCCTTTTGCACTCACTATATTTTTACACTCACCCAAAAACCCATACACTCATGATGATACTGATGTCCAAGGTTGTCTTGAAGTTAGTTGATTAAATAATACCATTAAGCTTATGTTTGCGTGAACTTCCTCTTTGTTACAAGTAGGAGCCAACTTGTAACGGTACTTAAAACCTCTTGTAATATAGATATGGTGTTTGATTCTGAGTTTTTCTGGTTTCTCCTACATAGATTTTGTCACAAGATTCCTCTTGTGACAAAATCTATGTAGGAGAAATGGATAGCATACACCACATTCATCGACTCTTGGTTTAGCTCTCTAGATAAGAGATCCCATGCCCGTATATCTATTGAAAAGATAAGGGAAGTGGACAAAATTAACCTTCAATCTATCCCTCCGTTTGGTTCTTCATGGCTGTATGCACTAGCAAATCTTTCAAGTTTTATTACATCTAAAGGCTGAGATCAGTCGAAATCTAAAAAGTCGTTTGAGTTTTTGGCGCACTGTAGAAATTGTTTAATTTTAAGTTGTAAATGTCTAGTGCAATTAGAATAAGATAAGAGACAAACTGTTGTCTCCCTTTTTGTAAGCCCCATTCCCTTGGAAATTTCGCTTGACCGCAGCCTTAATATTATAGAGAAACCATGTTGAGTATCCCCTAGGTTTGAGGGCCGTAAAGAGAACACAAGTAGCCCTTTTCCACATGCTCTGCATAAGTGCAAATGGAACCTGATCAGTTGTGACTTAATTAAACCTTTTGTAGGTATGTTTGGGATGGAAGCTTGTCTTGTGCAGTAAAGCACTTAAAATGCACCCTAGTAGCTAATATCTTCATTTTGTTTGTCATAGGTCTGAAGAATATACAGTGTCAAGAAACACTATTTCCATCTCATGTATAGTGTATTTTAACAGGATTTTGGGATGATGGGCATTTATAACCGTAAAAAAAAGCTGAATTGTTTCAGAGATCCGTTCTACAAAATTATCATCCATGTATCTGGTATAGTTCAAAGGTCTAATATTGCACTTTTCAAAGGCTGATTCCTCCCAGTCCGCTAAATAGATGTTGGCATAAGAAGGGGAGTACCTCTTACCCATGGCACACCAATGTTGGTATATAGAGCATCTACGTCTATAGAGAAAAGAGACATTCTCCAGAAGTGATAGCTGGGATTTTATGATTCCCTTAAAAACGTGTTTGGGGTGAAAACTCCTGTGTAGGAGGGAGTGCGTGTCAGTTGGTTTGAAAAAACTTTTGTGTCCAGGATCCCTGTTTGCTTGAAGTTTGGACCCTTGTAGAACATTGTGTCTAAAAAGCTTATTTCCGTTGCGTTTGAGACTGGTTCTATTTTTATCAGGGGATGGTGATTGTTTAGGGTGTCCACAAAATCCCCGAAATCCTCTTGTGAGTGGGTCCAAACCCCCAGATGTCATCCAGGTAGAAGTATTGTATGGTAACTTTTTGCATTTCGGGAAGACGGTTTCCTCCCAATCCGCCATGCATATGTAGGCAGGGGCAAATCTCTTGCCCATTGCGGTGTCCTTTGTCTTTAGGTAGTATTGGTTGTTGAACGCGAAGTCATTTCTTGTTAGGCTGAGGTGTAAAAGCTCCAGGATTTCTTGGTCGGTCGTTTTGTGTATATCGTTTTAACCATTTCCTTACTGTTTCCATTCCCAAAGGGATTTCAATGTTTGTGTAGAGACTGCCTACATTCATTGTGAAGAGGAGACAGTTTTCCGGAGGGTGCATGTGTTGAATCTTCTGGATGATATTCCGTAGCTTTTGCTAATACAGTCTAGGGGTTTCCCCTTTTTAGATGGGTAACTTGATTTTTCTGGTTGCGGTTTCCGGAAACATGGGTCTTTAAGTGGTACTTTTTATCCTGTAGTTGTCAGAGTGCTTCAGATATGTAATCCGCTCTGTCCATGATCACCCTTGATGCCCTTGTCTGCTGGCTTTATGATGATGGCGGCCCTTTTTCTGATGTCCTTAAGTGCTTCCAGCTCCAATGGTGTGAGGTTTTGGTCATCCTGGTATTGTTGAATGTTTCCAATAGTTGTCTGGTCTTTTTTGATGAGGGCTATTAACGGCGGTATCTTTTTCTGGTCTGGTTCCCAGAGCAATTTGTTGATTAAGGTTTTGGGGGTTCCGAGGGGCCAAAAATGCACAAAGCTTCAATCTTCTGCGGTATTGGTGAAGTTCGATTGCTAGGGAATTTCTTTTGTTCTGTGTTGGATTCCACGCACAAAGGATAGTCCCTTCTTTGGTCCTTTGTTATTACAAAGTGGGTTGAGAGGTTTATTTCCCCTGGTTGTGGTGGTCTAAAAAATACTTCCATGCTTGCCACATTTTGTTTGCAGTTTCCGGGGTCCAATGGATGTTGTCCGATCCTGTCAAAGAAACTCCTTTCGAGACGTGGAATTTGTCGTCCAGTTTCCCATATAAGGAAATTCAGGATTTTGGTGTTGGTTTTATGTTGAGCTGGAAAGTTGTCCAAAAGGTTAATTGTGTATGAAAATCTCGGCTTGAGGGAAGCGTGTTTTGGCTGCGTTGAGCATGTTCCGTAAATCCTTATTTAATAAGGTTGTGTTCCCTTCGGTTCTGTTATTCATCCCAAAGGATAAAATGACCTTCATGATGTCATGTGCTTCCGGGGTACCATGTTTCAGTAGATGGGTTGTGTGGTTGAGTTTAACCCCCGGGTAGGAGTTTACCTGCACCTGACTGATCTGGATTGGGGGTAGTCTGGAGATGTTTGAGTCCCCACGATAAGGATTGGTCTCGTTGGTCCGGGATACTTGGCTACCCGGAGGTGGTTGGTTGTGGGTCCGGTAGGTTCAGTCTTCTTAGACTTACTGTCATGGTTCTTTGTGAAAGTGTCGGTGGGATCAGGTCTAAGGTTGGTTCAGATGCCTGGTCCAGGTTTGTAGGGTATTTGTGGTGGTATGGGCTTGTGGTTTGGACCTAGTGCCATGGTGAGTAGTTGAGGTTCTTCCGTACCTCCTAAGTTGCTGCAGTGGTTGGGTAGAGCTTGGTTTTTTTTGTTTATTTTCCCTCACCCCCAGTACAGGGATCCGCTCTTGTGTTTTGTGTCACTCATGTGCTTGGTTGATGGCTGATAATTCTGTTTGGTTTGTAGCCCCCTGTACATCTCTCTGTCCGTTGTGGGTTTCCCCTGGTCAATTCCCTGAGGTTATTAATGGCCTCTTGTAGGGTTGTGCGTTTTAGATTTGGCATGTCCCTTTTCATCCATTTGGTAGCCACTGCGAGAGCTGGTTCCAGGTCCTCAGAGAGGGATCAGAGCTCTTTCCGCTGTATTGTTGTGTACGTCCACTTTTTATGGGTTAGGTGTTTGTGGAGAGACTTGTTTGTACAGGTATAGTAAACCCTTAAGACACTGGCACACTCGATATGAGAGGAAAAGGAGAGCTTAAGTTTAAGCTAAACATTCTCAAAGAGAGTATAGACTCCTAGTAAAAAGGGTAAAGATTAATTCTAAAAGCCGGGTAATTGTCTAGTCGGTCCCGTCAGTGACTGTTCTTCGTAAAAGCGCTAATTGGATCCGCCCCAAAAGATTTTGGGAAAACGAAAGAATCAAAACCTAAAGGGGTACCTGGTAAAGAAGGGTTAGACTCAGAATTAAAGGTAACTGAGGGTTAGCCACCAATCAGTGGCTCCGCCCCCTTCCGCCATGTGGTGGTCGAGAAGAAAAGAATAAAAAGGACTACAAAGACATACGGGAAACAGGACATGACTACATAAACAAAATGGAGGTTCAATCTACAAATAAAAGCACCCAAACGAGATATACCATCTGTAAACAAAATTTGTCGTTGAAAAAGAAGTCATTGCATTTGAGGTTTATTTCAAGCAGTTTTAGGATATGATCGTCAGGTCTGGTGGGGTCCGGGTATTGATTGAATGCTGTCCTTATTGCCTTTAAACCAGACTCTATATTAATGTTAGTATACAAAGAGTCAATGTCAACAGAAAATAAAAAAGCAGAGGTAGGTATTTGTACAGTTTGTATTAATGAAATATGTATCCTTAATGTAGCTGGGGTGTTTCTGGGAAATGGGGTTAAGAAAGGAGTCAATGAATTCGGCTGCTGGAGAAGACTCGCTGCCGCAGTCAGATACGATGGGTCGCCCTGGGGGATGGAGTGAGGAACCGTCCAGGTGGACGGTTCCTTGTGAATCTTGGGGAGGAGGTAGAAGAGATGTGGACGAGGAATGTCTGGGCCATCTAGGTATATCTTCTGTCTATGTGTAATGTATTTTAATCTATAAAGGTCTGAAACTATTTCCCTAATCTTCTGTTGTGTGGTATGTTGGATGGATTCTAAAATGGGTTTATAATGAAGGGTGTTGGAAAGTTGTCGATAAGCTTCTACTATATATTGCTGTTTGTCTAATATAACTATCTTGGAACCTTTGTCAGCTGGTTTAATGATAATGTGTTTGTGTTTCCTAAGGCTATTGAGTGCTCTGTGCTCTGCGGGGGAAAGGTTGTGAGGAAGATCAGGATTAGGCGAGTAGTATTTAGTGGCTGTGAATTGTGGAGTTAACCAGAGAAGAAATAGAAGGGGAGAGAGAGTGCACCGGGGGTCCAAAGGGAGGGGGCCTGAAAAGGAAGGCGGGT
>JAODLI010001905.1:0-10905 GCA_027575585.1 Percopsis omiscomaycus
CATTTGCACAACATTACTCGAAGGTTATCATTCACTCCTCAAACAGTCAATAATTGCTAAACGGCAAAGTGCTTAAAGATTCAACAGCGAAGTGCTTAAAAATGCTTAGAAATGATTAGAGTAGAAAGAAGTGAATTTTATTTATTTTTTTAAAGGGAGGAAAGGAGGATAGAATAAGGCTTGTTAGTGGGATTAGTGAGGTAGGTATTATATATATATATATATACTGGATCCCACTGCGGCATTTGATATATACAGTATATATATATATATATACAGTATATATATACTGTATATATATATATATATAATATTATTATATTATGGACCCATCTGTGCCCTTTATTTTGGGGGTCGTGGCTCATGAAATCTGTTCATGTGAGATTAGGCATTGTGCATGGACGTATTTAGCGAGACTTAAAGATTCATTTTACTGAAGTAGAGCTTTGTTGCAGTTAGGCCAGGCCCGCTGAGCCGCTATCGGAACAGGTGTTCTGGTGTCATTTCCTCCCAACCAGCACAGCTTATCTTCATTTTTGCGTATAGCCGAGCTTTTATTAACGTTTGCTCCGATTACGTTCCTACTGTTTTTCTTCTGGTTGTGTTTGTGATTCGTTTTTTCCACCTGTTTTGATTTCCTCTGGCAGGAAGGAAGGTCACCCTGTCTGAGGTCACATGACACAGGAAGCCCACCGTGATTGGTGGAGGCCCAGAGATGTTGATATGAGCTTCAGCGGTGCAATAACAATATGGATGTGCTCGCTCAGAGTCCAGCATGCAGTATGACGCCCACAATTCAAAGGGCCTTATCTGAGTTTAACCTTGGGCGTCGGGAGCATCACAGCAGGTGTAAACAGACCAAATCTAATATCCCACTGGCGAACACACACCAACATTCATTTATACATTCGTCCGCTCGCATGCCTCGCGCCTCATCCCTTTGCTCTCACGATAAGCTTCTTTTCAAAGTCAAGGACCCACTCAAAACAAACATGCATCCTTCCCTCTTTGGAGAGCAAGATCAGGCCGCCTTCAAAAGCCAATCATTTAATCTGCCAATAAAACGGATATACGTCTGAATCCTGATGAATTTCTGGACCATTAAACACTCTGGGATTGATTGAGAGGGTCTCAGACAGGGAGCTTTCATCTCATCTGTTCATCGCTTCCCTTCATGTCATTATATTTGCTGCCGATGCAATTTTGTGGAGTAGCTTCATGTATTTTTTTTAAATGTCAATGGAGAGTTCCGTCCCTTCTCATCATTTTTTTTGGAAGTTTTTTCTCACTTTTCTCACAGCACATGAAAGTACTTTCACACGTGGTGTTCACAACATCAAACAGGCTTCATAACACCATATATATTTATATATTTATACTGTATATGTAGCCTATATACTCGCCACTCTCCAACAACAAATTAGCCATTTATGTAAGGCATGTTTAATTGGTATTGGGCCCATTTCCAGCATGCTGTTCTGTGTACAGACTCGTCTGTGGGGATCAGCCCATCAGAAATGCCTGACTGCCTAAGTGCCTGGAGCTCTGGTTCTGCTCATCAGGGCCAGAGAGTAATGCTCTGTTAATTTCTCGTGTCTGTCAACGGAGCCGACCACACGCTGCCCGATACGGCATGGCCAATGCTAATGAAAATATGGAAATGTGCGATCCCTCTTTACCAATCTCAGCGGGGGCTTCGGCCTAATAAAAGACATATACTGTAAGTAGCATGTCATCAAACCCTGTGGAGAGCCGAGCTGTGGATGTGGGTTCTTTCTCTACGACTTTAAAATTGAAAGCCGGAGTTAGATTGCGTTGAGGTTGAGGAAACAACTTTTTCATTCACTGCAAATTAAAGTGCACTCCCGCGGGGGTCTCTGTGTTATTGCAGATTTTGTTTGTCTTTTGGATGTGGCGGTATTACTTTTGTCTCTTCATTATTTCCGGGAGGTTTTCGGTGTAAAATGTGTTAAGTTTGTGTCTGCCAGGAGGTTGTGACAGTAAGGTTAGCCTGCACGGCCTGCTGTATAAAGAATTCACTTCCAGAAAGTTCTGTAGAAAGTTCTGTAAAGTTCTGTAGAAAGTTCTTTAGAAACCTGATGGCGGCTTGTAGAAACAAGACAGATGTCTATTTGTGATTTGTACCTAATCTATATGAACTAATTGTTGGGTTCAGATGTTCCGTAGATGTCCAGTTCACAATAATAAATAAAATAAGAAAGAAAGAAACAATTGAAATTAGTGGAAAGCTAGGATACAAATGTCTTGCTGACAAAGGGGCCAGGATAGTCTAGTGGTCTGGGTGTTGGACTCCCAGCCAGAAGGTTTGTGGGTTCAAGCCCCAAAGTTGGCCTACCTGTAAGCATTCTTGAGCAAGATACCTAACCCCTATTTGCTCCATGTAATTGTAAGTCACTTTAGATAAAAGCATCTGCTAAATGACCTAATTGTAATAATATATTTTTAAGGTTAACTTTAAAGAAACTGGGATAAAAGCTATATAAAAAAAAGTATTTCCACTTTAAACTTCATACGTGAGATCGTTCCTCTTATATCAGATAGAAATCGGATTAACTATTAACAACAAGTTATTGTATTACCAATGTAAACACCTAAATCATGTAATATACTGTAAATAAGAATTGTAACTGTACATGTACAGTAATCTGATCTGTTTATCATGGCGGCTGCCGTCAGTATTGCCAGTATTGCCATGGCAATATTACTTCCCAAGCAAGTATTGCCATGGTAATACTACTTTTTGGCAGATCATATGGCATTTATTTCATTTAGAAGAATTGAGTAACCTGTAATGAAAAAACAGATGTATGTAGTGAAGAATCTGATAGCATCTGCTGCGATATATGAAACCATTCGACTTTATTTAAGTGTCTGTGCACGACTACCGTGTTGTAGTAGACACTTGGAACGTTCCTGACCGCCATTGATCAGAGACAGCGGGAAACAGCTCAGAGGAAGTGAGTGTCAACCAATCGGATCTTAGCTAGACTTCAAGTCACAAAATGTATGATCAGAAAGTCTCCCACTTTACCTGTAAAGTCTCAGAGTTCATAATTGGGATAATTGTCTTAACGGGGGTTCATGCTTCTCGACCACCCTACAGGGTTTTGAGTTCACCAACCATAGGAAAAAACATTTGTGAGAATCTGTTACATTGCAGTGATATGATCCATAATTACATTACATTGTTCAAATATTTCTAATTTAAACATACAATAACCACACAGAACCAGTTCCTTGCATTAAGCTCTTCCATTCCATCTACCTGCAGTGTCCAGCCAGTGATGATTGCATTACAGTAACAATGGGAGCGCAAATGTGCCCTGACTGTTCCGTGTAAAACATACATAATGGGGGAGAAATGCCAGTCACTCTATGGCTGCTTTATATCCTGTAATATAGTCTCACTTTAAGCAGCATGAAAATGACATTCCCATTATGGAGCTTCCACTGCCGCTATCAGGCAGAGAGCTGAACGCCTGGCCAATTAATCAGAGACTTACAAGGTCCAAGCCTTCAGACGAGGCACTTTGAGAGAGAGAGAGAGAAAGATTGAGAGAGAGAGAGAGTGGTAGAACATTGAATGAAATCACTTGTAAAAGTGAACATAGGAAATAAGTGAGGCTGTTTCCTATCTGTAGGTTTTTAATCAGACTGACCTGGTTATTGCTGCCTGCAGATGACCTGTTCACTAGTTCATGCAATTAGAGGATGCAAACCATAGACTGTATAAATAAGGGGACAAACCCTCCGTGACGTCACCCAAAGGATTTCTGAAGAACGGGTTTGAAGCTCCAAGTGTGCTGGCTCTGGTCGTCGCCATCTTGGCAGTGCCTGACTCCCGCCTAACTCCCGGATATATATAATGGATGGATACATTTATAGCTTATTATAATTTCAAAACATGGGGATTGACTCGCTTTTTGAGCTAGTCTCAAGTGGCCATTAGAGGAACTGCAGATTTTGGCACGTTGGATTCATTTTTCAGCACCAGAGGTTGCCGCTTGATGCAAACGCAGGCTTATTGGGACAGCAAGCTAGAGAGAAATAACCCAGGACTTCATCTTTGAAATACATGTCTGTTTAACAGTATGTGTTCACATGTTTAGCTTTGGTTTTGATTGGTGGATCAAGTTGACCATGCATTTATGAGTACGCACACCAAGCAACACTGTATGACATACATGACATACATGACACATAAACAAGTGTACACCACACACACACACAGACACACACACACATACGTATCTCGTTGATTTCAAGGTGAAGTCTGGTAAACACCACAGCAAGGACACATTGTCAAAGTAAAACGGTGAAACAAGAACAAAGTGGATAGAACGGCAGTCATGGAAGATGAGATGGTGTCTTCAAACAGGCCCTTGGGTGTGTGTTACTTCTTCCGTATTCACTGAGTGAGACTGCACCCCAGACACACACTAAAGCCGTTTTCGGACATGCACTGCAGTCTCGAACTTATCTAGACCTTGCCCGGAGGGGCTGTACGTGCGAACGCAAATGTCCGAATCCGTTGGCCCCGGACATTACACAGATTTACCCAGCCGGCTCCCCGGTACAAGTCAGTGTAACGTCCCACTGAGCCCGTGGGTGAAATGAGCAGGTCATTGTCCCGAGCGAGAGGGCGTGTGGAGGACGTTTCTATATCGTGCAAGTGGTGCGTTGGGATCTTCGTGCACGGGATGTTCTGGTTCTTTTCTGTTTCTATTGCTTTCCACTCTTTCGTTGATGTTGTGGGATACGTCCAGATCCATGTAGTATTGATATCAGGCCAACAATAATCATTACGGATGAGTCGGTAGCCTCGTCCGCCATCTTCCCTTTTCCTCCTTCACTTCATCTCCTGCCCCCCGCACGATCCACGCAGGCTCCACCCCTCGCCGAAACCAAACGGATTTCCGGTAGGTGAGAACGCGTCTGACAAGGCCGTGACATGGGACAGGTGTAGCAATTTCTGTGCCACACACACACACACACACACACACACACACACACACATAACACTGTCTCTGGTTCATGTGCACGGTTTTATTCCAACTGCCACACTGCCCGGTAGCCCAGGTAACAATGAACAATAGCCAATATATCACAACAGCTTCTCTCCTCGAGCGCTGTGCTTCAGTCCAGCTTGTACAGGGAGACAGGTGTTTACGTCAGGTGTTTGCCCACACCTGCTCCCAATCCCGGGGGAGCCCCTTGAACACACACACACACGCGCGCACGCACACGCACACACGCACACACGCACACACACAGTGCTTTCGCTGAGTCACATGCCTTTATTCCTCAGCTATATTCATTACAGAACTCGTGTTGTGCAATAGGACAGCAGCTCTGTGGGTGCTCAGAATAAATTAGATCTGTCGTGACGAGTGCCCTCGTATATAAATATAACCTGGTTAATACTCGGCTAATCAGCCAGACACTGAAGACACCGGTTTACGTACGTACTATGAAATAGAATGGACACCCACCAATCAGAGAGCCTAGAGGAAGTCTGTGTGTCTCCACAAAACACTGTGTGAACAATTTCCATGTAGAGAACGTAGCAGACAGTGACAGCTGTGTTCATATCCAAGAATATAACAGTTTACACAGAAAGCCCTTCTACTGTACGTGCACACTTAGAACAATGACGCATGAAAGTTACACACAAACACAGGCATAAAAGGTACAAAAACATATATACGAATGTGTAAGTCAACACAGACAAAAACGCTGTACATATAATAGGCGCAGAAACCCACTCATAAACACACACACACACACTCAATCATATAGGTACATAATCACATAAATATAAACAGACATACGGTACAAACGCACGCACACGCACGCACACGCACGCACACGCACGCACACGCACACGCACACGCACAAATCAAAAAAGACGGAGCACAGAGCAGACAATGGGGTCTTATCATGTCTGTGATATTAAATTATTGGGCTTCATTACAGTGTGGTCTGTATATTTTACAGGGGACTGATTTACACACTGTAAATCCCCGCAGCCCGGGGCCAGACTGATACCGCAGTTAAAGGAAGAGAGCGAAGGGGGGGGTGCGGGGCGGTTGGGGGGGGATACAAAGAGTCACAGGGAGCCTGGCACCGACTCAATAGAAGTGTCAGTCTGCCTTTAGGAGAGGTTTTACTGGCAGTCCAAACCAGGACACACTAACTGCAATTACAGTTAGCACGCTTATGCAGTAAAATGCACTCAGACGCACTC
Organism: Percopsis omiscomaycus; assembly: GCA_027575585.1. Lineage (NCBI taxonomy): Eukaryota > Metazoa > Chordata > Actinopteri > Percopsiformes > Percopsidae > Percopsis > Percopsis omiscomaycus. The sequence goes on from JAODLI010001905.1 coordinate 6,269, forward strand.
ACGCCGTCACTAAACTTGAGGTGGGTGTTCTATAACTGAGACCTGGCTTCAGTGGGAACAGGCGTTGTTATGGTAAACACATCAAGTCAGAAAGGTATGAAAGGGGGGTTTAAAATGAACAATAAGTTACCTTCCTTTACCTCCTACTTCTGTTTTCTGTTTACCAACCGTTTTTAGAATAGCAGCATTATGGCTTCCTCTGAAATGGAGGTTTAGTGTTTTATAGAACCCCACGCAAACAGAGAGAGGGATTCATATCCATCCCATAATTCTTCGTGTTTTCTGTTAACTGTTGAGCGGAATGGAGAATAGAAGAGGAATCCATCACTGAAGCGATCAGATGGTTTATGGTGGAGAAAAGTAGAATAAATGATAACGCCGTCGTTTTATGTTTCTGTGACAGGCTCAGTTTGAATCGGCTTAAACACAACACTCACATCATCCATCATCCAGGAGCTTTTACACTCTAATAGTTCCATTATATGCTTTATTAAATACTAATGCAAGCACTGTATATCTGTGTTACAGTTTAAAGATGTTTGTTAGTGTTTGGTTAAATATTTGATCCTTTCCATAGAGAAGAGGATCACAAATCCGAGGAGGAAAAACACATTTTGGAAAGTAGATGTTTTTGTACTTCATCTGGACGGGTGGAACAAATGCACAGTTTGTATATTCTGCTCACATCCATAAGCCCTTGTCACGCAATGCTGAAGATGGGTTCAACCCTTGATCCATTGAAACCAGGTCATGGGAAAATACCGTGTTGGCGCTGTTCGCAAAGGCCAGTCTGTGACTTTGTACCAGTCGAAAGACCTACCCGTAAGCATCCTTAAGCAAGATGCCTAACCCGTACCTGCTCCTTAATATCTGTAAATGTGTCCTAATGACCTAATTGTATTAATTTAATCTGTGGTACAGTAGGCTTGTTTTGACATTTTCTAATGTTGTATACATTGAATGTTCATCGTGTGGCTGGGAAGAGCCGTTGTCAGACCGAAGCACAGCAGGGGGGCATTCATTTTCAATGGGGAGCCACATTTTTGTATGGCTCTAAATTGCATATGCTGCATATTAGATTTGGAGTGCACATTACATTTTTAGATACACATATTTTATTTTAATACAGCAGATAAGGTATAAACAAATACAGCCCCACAATTTGATTCTCTGGTTTGCTATTCCATTAAGCGTTTGGCTTAATAATCAGGTTCCCTCTATGGCATTCAGTTATCCAAATATACACACCCGCAAAAAACAACAACTGAGACCGTCAAGTAGGATTTAACATATTAGAGAGGCCATCTACTTTGTTGTTGATACAAGACGTGCTTGAATTAGCAGCAGCAGATCCAGATTCTAAGTTTGAGGTCGTGGTGATTGGGTGGAGCATCTGGGGTTTTAAACCATTTTCTGATTTCCATATCCGAATATTTTGACAGCACTAACGTTGTAGCTAGGTGAGAACACACCAGCGGAACATTGAGTGTGGATAGGGAGGTGGCAGGAAGTCCGCACGCAGTCTCGCTGTCAATCTTTGACAGTTTGTAGTCTTTATTCATCATATTTTTAAACTTACTTGTTTGCAAATGCTTTTATTATATAATTGTATTGTTCTCCGAGGAAAGGTGAATTATATGAATATTATTTGGTGGACATGTCATGTTTGGTCAGGCATTAACTTTACAGTATTATCTTAAATGTATTTATTCATAATGTGGCAGACATCCCTCTGTAACACGTCATGCCATGCAAGGTGCGAATGTAACAATTACTATTAAAGCCGTTCAGTGTTGGGAAACCCAATTCATGGACAAACCTGTGTTGTACACATACAGACATACTAATGTCTAATGACATTATAGAAATATAGAGTTATATATTTTATATGAAATATAGAGTTCACAGGAACATCTCACCCCCCAACTGCCTCTAGAATGTAACCTCCTACTAAATGTCCTAAACTGCACCATTATTCATGGACTAACCATTTAAACAATATCCATTTAACGTATGCGTTACATTGATCCTTCGCCCCCAAGATGTATGCCCTGTACCATCAACATCAACCGATCGCAACATGCTAACTCTGTACCCAAGCTGAGCAAAAAAAAGTAAAACCCCACAATACAGATTTTGAATAACTTTCGGTTCTCAGTAGAAAGAAACAATGAAAGGAGGAAGTGGTTATGATGATCCCCCTCCCAGAAGTCAGTTCTAAAAACCTGTGGTGGTTCAGCTGCAGACACATTCATTGCGATAGAAACTTCAAGGTAAGATGCTCGACCATTATGGAGAAAAAAAAAAGTGTAAAAAAACCCCGCTATTGTCACATCTTTCTATCAACTGCTTCTTCTCGTAGGTCACACCGTAGAGATGCAGTTCTTGTTCCTTTCCTTGCTGGTCCTGTCAGTGGTCTTGGCCTCTGGTTTGCCGACCCTCGACTCCCAAAAGGGATCTTGAGACGTCAGAGTTCGGCATTCCCCGTCCTCCTCGCCACGGACTTCAGATGTTGGGTTGGTACGTCAAGAAATGCTTAGACAAAACCATGATGGCCCGGTGTTCCCCCGTAAAGGGTGAGTTCGGATTCCATCGGTTTGACAATAAAGAATCGCTGCTCCCAGCTCTGACGGGCAAGAGACAGTACAGCTACTACACCATTGGAAACCTGCATGCTAAGGGAGCTAAGAAGCTGCCGCCTGATGTGAAACAATACTACAACTCCAGTGACCCTGACAGCAACATGGACCGTGTCCTGGTGAAGTATAACAAAAACAACAAGGAGATCTGTGACATTTACATTTCAGAGCATTACAAGCAGAGTAAGACGTACAGAGTGGGTAACAATCTTCTGGATTCTCTCAGGAAGCCAACAGGACGCATTTACGTAAATGTGATCTAGTTTGCATTCGCCTTTTATCGCATTCTGCCTTGTAAACTGAACATGATGGAATTTGAAACATTATTTTCTGACTGGCTTGATTGCAATAAGAGAAAAGGTAGAAGAAGAAATAATAGCCGAAATTATAGGAAATATGTTTATGATCATATATTTTATGCTATTGTAGGTCCTGTATATGACGCAATGTCTGTCTGTGCTTTGACAAAATATATGTGTGATTTATGCATTAAAATAAATGTTCTTTTTATTTACTGCTATCTATGCATCTGTCAATGTAATTTCCTTATATTTTTTTTCCAGTGTCTAATATTTTCTAGAATCATATCATCTACAATATATGTGACATTTTACAGTATGCGACATACCAGCCAACCTATTTGTATTAAGCACCGCAATTATTTACAGCTTAATAGGCCTAAATGAGAAGTTGACCTCACTTCACGGGTATGAGAAGGAATAATAAGGCAAACAGAGTGAATAGATTTGAGTGGAAAATTACTGTGGTTTCTGTGTGCAGATTAAGAGCTGAGAAAACGGCCACAAAGTTATTGAAATAAATAACAAGGGCAGATGGTTTAATGACTCCAGCGGGGTTAAAATTATACTATCTTCTCTACCACCAAGTGAAACTACAATGAAAGCATCATTACAAGGAATCACAGTTTGAATTGAACTGAACCCAGAGTTGGCCCACCTGTAAGCCTCCTTGAGCCTTGAGTAGGATGCCTAACCCCTACCTGCTCCATGTAATAGCACCATGTAACCCCTACCTGCTCCATGTAATAGCACCATGTGATTGTAGGTCGCTTTGGGTAAAAGAGTCTGCTAAACGACCTCATTGTAATTGTCTAATTGTAACTCTGTATTGCAGCACATGCATGGTGCAAAAGAAGGAGGATCTCCAAGAACCGATGCTCACACAACACACAGCGCACAACACAATGACACAACACAATGACACCACACATAGCTCCGGGCCTCAAAACCCACGGAACCCCCCCCCCGCCTTCACCCCATTTATCTTCAGCTCTCTCTGGCCACGGGGGAAGAACAGCTCACTGAGTGAATTTAGATCTGATTTGATACTCCCACTGAAACACTAGCAGGCTGCGGAATGGCCCCTGGCCCGAGAGAACCTGCCTCACACCATAGGAGAGATTTATAGAACCCTCACTCGACAAAACACTGGCATATTGATGCAATGCATCAAACTACATACTTCCACAGTGTGTGTGTGTGTGTGTGTGTGTTTGTGTGTGTGTCTGTGTGTGTGTGTGCGTGTGTTTTCTGAACAATGTGTGAGGAATATAAAAAGCCCTCATAACAGTGATAAGAAAAGCGCTTTGTTTTGTTCTCCTTATATGAGCTTAACGTCAGATCAGAGCGAGGTGGCTAATAGCGTGGGGGGTTGGGGGGGGGGGGTGCTGATGTCCTGGCAGAACGCCGGACCAACCTTCCTGTGACGGAATGGGGGAGCCCGAGCTCTTTGACAGAAACCTAAAGTGCTGGAATGAACAGTTGTCTCTGAATGATTAATGTTCCTTGCTCTCGAGAACATCTACACCCCTCCTCCCAGCACGCGTGTAGCTAATTCCTAAAACCCCGCGGAAACAACAACATGTTAGCAAGAGGCTAGATTATACATATACGGCCATGGAAAAAATTAAGAGACCACTGCACATATTTAAAATATTATATAATTATATACAGTATATACAGTATATATATTTTATAT
>JAODLI010001906.1:0-10905 GCA_027575585.1 Percopsis omiscomaycus
TACATGCTCGCAAACACAGAGATGGATGACTTTGCACATTACACTTACACATTCATAAACACGCAGATTCACACACACACACACACACACACACACACACACACAATGTGCACGCCTCTTTTAAAAAAAGGAAAAAAAAAAAAAGAAAGAAAAGAGCCTCCTTCAAAACACACACGCCCACACACCCTCCCTCGAGTGGCCCGGTAGAAGGGCATGTCTTTGTCAGCAGATGTCAGGACGCAGGTGTGTGTTCCTGTGCCTCGCGCTCCATTCATTTCATCTTCTCCTCTGGAGGCTGCCCATTTGTCTGTGGCCCTGGTTTCATTTCAACCCCCTCCAACACCCCCCCCCAGCCCTCAGGAGGACCTCAGTGGATATAAAGCATTGGAGGGAAGAGAGGAATGCGCACCAAGACGCGGTGGGTTTCCACCAGCAGAACCTCCTTTTAAGATTAGACCTTTTTTAATGAGAAGGTTCCAGGGCGACTATGTTACCTTGTCCTCGCTATAATTGCGTTCGGATGTATCCTCCTCTAAACATAAATGCATCCAGTAAAAAGAACAGGCTTATTTTTTTTAATAGGTACTATATGTTGAATTCTTCACCGAAAATGAGACGAAGGGTTTTTATCTCTCGACAAGAAGGAATCTTAAGACCTTTTTGAAGCAGTTAAAGTCGCCGAGATGTGTCATTGGCAATTTTGCATCCTCAGCGATTCTGTGATGCTCATTTGAGAGACCTGTGCAAGTCTCGCACACACATACACACACATACAGTACCTAACCTACTCTGCACTGGATGTAACATCGGGCTCGACTTTCCAATCTACTTGGGTCCCCTCAACGCCTCATTGCGGCCGTTAATGACTTCTGCAGAGTAACTGTTTAAAGAGCGCCAAGGGAAAATGATTGGTGGGACAGGCAGCGTATTTATCAAGCTCTGCATTAGGCCTCGCCTGACTCCCAACTGAGGCGTTCATTTCCACGTGGCACTGCTTTTGCTCGCACGCAACTGCATTAGGCTTGTGAGCAATAAGGCTTAAATATCGGTCCAGTTGAGGGAAGAGGGGAGGGGAGGGGGGGGAACTAGCAGGTAGTTATCAGTTGTTAAGGCCTCGGTAAATTGGCACGGTGCGGCCTGTCAATGCAGAGGATGAGTGACGTCTGTTTTAAGAGTCGCAGACGAGGGCAGCGCGGACATGAAGGCCTTCTCATAACGGCTGCTGACAGTATGTGAGATTAGCCTTAGGGCATCTATGCTCTCCCCCCCCCCACTCCTCTCCCAACAGCCATCTCTCCGTCTGCCATGAGCTTTGGTGTGCTCGTTTAGCGTGCAACCCGAGAACAAAGGCAGAGATGGTGTTTAGCAGGCAGGTCATTGCTGGTTTCCAACCCAACACCCCCTTTCCACCAGAGCAGATGAGAGCAAGATGCTCCCTTTTTTATTTGCCATCTTTGCAGTGCCCTCTTTTAATCTCTCTCTCTCTCTCCCTCTCTTCCACCCTCCCCCTCTCTTTCTGTGTCCCAGCTAATGATCTACCTTCGAGGGTTGCTTTGACAAAGCAGGTTTAGCTATGGAATTAGACATGCTGTCAACGAGGCCAAGAGCCGCTTGGGTTTGCTGCGGCCTTCTGGAAATCTGGGGGCCTCAATCCAGACCTACCACCGGGTTTACATCAAATGGTTAACTGCTCCGACGTGTTGTCCACTCCCATTCAGTGTCCATGTTAGTAGATTTAGTGGCCAGGGGAAATGCTGTTTTCTTTTTTATCTTTGTATACCAGAACCATATAGCCCCAGCCTGCATGGCATCACCCAGCACCTTCGACGTGGATTGAGCCCATAATGCTGTTCTGAAACGGCTCACGTAATATTCGCTCTGTTGCCATTCCGCGTTTGGTGTAAGCCCGTCTTAATAGATATACCGTTGTCAGACTGATCTCGACAACCAAAGCTTTCTATATCCTTTTCAAAAAAAGCCATTTCAGTGTTTTAGCTTGTTCAGTCTCTAATCCAAAAATCATACGGAAATCCCCCTGTTTCCTGAGCATATCTCAATATTGAGATTGTTTCCCAGTATTTAGAACAATGTAGATATATCAGCTGTCTCCTTCCTTGTTACATTTGGCATATCAGAAACTCTAAGGAAGGCTATTAGCCCAGGAGTCTGTTAAGGACTTTGGGGACATTGCTGAGAGTCACGCCATGTCTAAAGATTACACAGACAGACAGGCTGATAGTGGTCCTCAGACTTGTCTGCCTTTCAATTGATTAGGCCACCTCAGGGAGATAGATTTGAGCAGAATATCATGTGCGCTACTTACTTTTCTTTTATGGGGGGGAGGGGGGTGTTGTTTTTCTCTTTTTACCAATGATAAGATATAAGCCTAGAACCGTCAGCTAAGGCCCTCGACAAACAGCCCAAGTTGGATATTGAGCCTATTCAACTAATACATTTGCTGGTCTTCAAGGCAAAAAGCAACCTATTCTCACTGCCTGTGGAAAAGTGAAGCTTACTAATTCTATGTTAGTAGGTTAATTTTTTTACATTTGGACAGAACATTTCCTCTATTTTCTGTCCTATCAGTACACAGATAAGATTTAGAGATTCCCTGCCTTGGGTTACATGTCCTGACTGAGAACCTCGTTGAGAAGCACAAGGCAGTTATGAAACATGCCTTTAGGCCTGAATATTGGTTGTCGACGTGTTACTTTGTGCTCAGCGGTTCGTAAGCTTGTCCTACACTACAGGTTATACTGTTGAACCAGCGAATCACTGGATAAATATCCAGCCGCAAAAGTCATGTAGTACACCGAGCCCTATGTGGCCTCTGGGGAATACAGCTGCAGTGTGGCCGATCGGTAGGTGAGGGGGGTAGGCATAAAATATGTTTTTTAAAATAATCTGTACCTCATTAATGTTTAATGAAAGTGAACACGGCCATGCATATTAAACTACCCCCTCCGCTATAAATTGAAAGGCAGCAAAGATATCGAATTACCTCCAGACTGTAAGGTGAGCGGCAACACGCGATCACCTGTACCGAAGTGTCGTTTTCGGTCCGCCCTTATCTCCGAGGGCGATAGGGTTACAGGGGTGGTGGCGGTGTTCGCCAGGTTGCCGTGAAATATGATCTCTCTCTCTCTCTCTCTCTCTCTCTCTCTCTCTCTCTCTCTCTCTCTCTCTCTCTCTCTCTCTCTCTGATAGTGGGGGCTATCATTAAGGCGGCATATGGTCGGGGGTGGGATGGGATTATCGTGACCAAGCTTTATCGCTTGCAGCCCAGCTCAGGTGGGCTGTACAGCATAAAAAAAAGGCGACTGGATCGAGGTTGTTTTTAATTATTTTTCATTAATTTGTCCTCCCCTCGTCTGTGAATACTGTCACGCCGGAGGGGGGGAGGACCCAGAGAGAGAGAGACTTGAGGAGAGACGGACAGAAAGTGGTAATGAGACATGCAGGATGCAGTCCCGTAGAGGCCTGGCCAGCAAGCAGCTACAGCTGCCTTGTACTCGCCTCATTTGAGGGGGGGGGGGGTCACATTTGACTTCAGCAATTGTAGATAAAAGCTTACAAGTGCGTGAGCATGCATACTGTTGTAATGTGACTTTCTCCCTCGTTCTAACCTGCTGGCACAGAGGTGGAAAACCTGGGCTCATATGACCAAAATGACTAGACATCTGAAAGTGTGCCCCGCCTTTTAATAATCACTATATCTTGTCTATATCTTGTCAGATATCCAAATCGCAGCAACAGTACTGTCGGCGTGCGGCAATTGAACTCGCCACATCACAACGCATTAGCCGTTTCTGCTAACTGCCTCCCACCACAAATCACCTCCTATCAGTTCTGTGGAAGCACAGAGTTACAGCGCCGAACATCAGCCTATAGCTGTAGGGCCATAACACAAACTGGCTCTGCTCTTTTTATTAAATCCAATCTGTTATACCCACCGCTGGCTCAGTTCCACGCCATGCTTTGGCAGTTTTTCAACTATTGTAGTCAGGAGTGGTGTATCAAAACTACCTAAGGCTGCACACACACACAGGCAAGACACACATTCTCACCTGAGCCTGTGTTCAGCGTCTGGGCTTCTTAGTATCTTTTTGCTCTACGTTCCAAGTATAGCTTTCATGCGAGCACAAACAAATAGGTTTTGGCAGCCGCGTGCTATTTTTTATTTTTTTTGGTGGTGTTTGTCGATCTGTCTCTTTTCTTTGGGTTTTAAAGCCCCTGTTCAAGCGCTGTTTCTGATTAATGTGGCTTAAACCCTCTCCCAGTTTGAGAAAAGGTGGAGCTATGCTGCAAATGTGTTGCCCCACATTAACAGATGCAACAAACGTGGCATAGGCGGAGTCAGGGAGATGTCAATCAACCAGTCCTAAGAAGAGGTCTCGTTTTTTTAATGAACTCCAAAAAACACTTGTGCGTGGGTTTTCTGGGGCCTCAAAACAGCATTCTTATTTGTTTTTTAACAATCTTGGTCTGTTTTCCCCCTCTCTTCCAGAGCTTTCCGTCTGACGAGGGCTGGCCATTCGCCAAATACTTGGGCGCTTGTGGCCGCGTAGTCGCCGTCAATTACGTGGGCGAGGAGCTGTGGAGCTTCTACAACGCGCCGTGGGAGAAGCGAGTGGACCTCGCCCGGCAACTTATGGACATCGCCGAGCAGCTGACCAACAACGACTTCGACTTCGCCCTCTACTTGCTGGACGTCAGCTTCGACAACTTCGCCGTGGGTCCACGTGACGGCAAGGTCATCGTGGTGGACGCGGAGAACGTGCTGGTCACCGACAAGAGGCTGATCAAGCAGAGTATGTTGCAGTGGTTCTCATTTGCATGATATTGTGATAACGGCAATAGGAAATTGGTATACAATTCATATATGATATTCTATCACGTTGTAACGTGGCCTAGTGCTTAACGATGAACTAAAACTGCCATCACAATTCTTCCTTGGCTGTGTTATTTCAGTTAAGGGAAAAGTTCAGGGAAAGGCGCATGGACGGGGTCTGACTGAAGTCAAAGCTTTGTAGCCCCACAGCCAGACACACACACACACACACACACACACACACACACACACACACACACACACACACACACACACACACCGACATGCGTGGCGGCCATCAAAGCACAGATCTTTCCGGATAACAAGCTATCTCTGCTGCCCTAGTTTTCTCCTTTTGTGTGTCTCTGTTTAAACAAGGGTAGGGCGAAAACGTGGTTTACAACCGGAGGCTTTGCTGCCCTCCGCCTTTCTTCCTAGGGTCGCCACAGAGAGGCTGGACCACCCAGACAGGCCCTTGGATGCAGAAATCCTATTAAAGTGATAAAATGGTTGTGTCGCTAGGTGCCAGGGTTCCGCCACCGTGCCCGGTGGCAGAACCGAGCTATTAACGTGCATGTGAGTCGGAGAGGGCGAGCTATCGTGACAGGCTCCCGCTGAGATAAAGTGGCGGTTGGACAAACACAGAATTTAGCCGCAAATGGATGTGCAACGGTTTGTCTTCTATGTGTATCATTACGTTTAAAGATGAAAATATTTTCCCCTAAACTAAGTATTGTTTGTGTTGGTATGAGTGTGTGTGTGTGTGTGTGTGTGTGTGTACACACATGCAGGCATGCGCATGTTGTTGCCAGTAGGCACAATTTTCTACTCTGTCACAGTAGGCTTTTTCTAGTCCTGGAGGTTCACTCTGCCTTTGTACGCACGCCACATTTAGAGCCTGACAACTCAAGCTGCTTAGCTTGGCCATTCACAGTTTAAGGTGTGTGTGTGTGTGTGTGTGTGTGTGTGTGTGTTAGAGGTGCCAGGGAACTAGAGGGATACGGACAGTAATATACGCTGCCTGGGCAACATGTCGGCTTGCTGTGAAAATGGGGCGCACTAGCAAGGAACTCGATCTTGATAATTACAGGGACCAACTGAAGTCGAGCTAAAGCGCTGTACGAGTGTCATCCAAAATGGAGGCCCATTGATTTGCAGATGATGCACTCAAAAATCCGGCTTAACCCCCTTCTTATTTTAACGTCCATATTGAGGCAGGGAGTCGGCAAGATAGCTTTGCAGTGCACGTAATCCAAAGGTGTCATTCCTTTTTATTGGGTTACCAGACACACACACACAACTACCCTAGCTTGCTCCAACTCACCCCTCACTTGCTAAAACAAGGCAAACACAATGGCATTTGCCTTTGCCTCATAATATCACTCAGACACGCGCACATGTCCTTAAGACCCAGCCTGTACATACTGTGCTTCTTGCCAGAGTTAAGGTTACGCTAACAAGCATTTCAGGTCCAATGTCCCTCCTCGGTCTGGCCTTGTTCAGTCCGAGGTTATGAGGGGAATGGGTATGAGACGGGCCCGAGCTCCTTAGCAGGGCAGGTACCGGATGCGTAGACAGACAGGGACCGGCCGACCTACCTCGCTCTCTTACAAAGTCATTTGAATTGGAAATGATCTAGTTTGCTTTGGAAATGTTCTTGCCTTTTTTATACCCAGGCCTTCAGAGGGGATTGAGGGGTGAATACAGGAGACCATCATCTATTTTGTCTCTAGCTAAAACTGAAAAGTACGGCTATTCATTTCCTGTCTTATCATTGTCCTTGAGTCCATTTTGGCCTTGCCCCTCTGTTCCTTGTTTTATTTACTCAGCTTTCCCGCTGTACCCCGGTGCAAATGGGACTCTCCCGATGCCATCTGTCAATCAACGCTCAAGTTTGATGCATCGGTGCCTCCGATACACAGATTGCCTTAGGCTGGTCCCGTTGGGTGTGCATGTGCACTCACTTGGCTTTCACGCGGGCAGATCCACCTTAATCAGTCACACTGATTAAGGTGGACAGGCCCCTCCCCTCTGGAGGGGGGGGGGGGGTTGTCTTGATTGAGTTGTCTTGACGATGCAGGGGAGGAGTGCATTAGAACGCTGATACACTGATTATGTGTTTGCTTTCTCAAGGGGTTTCCCCCCCCACCAGCTCGATCGATCTGCTTATTAATGCAACGACCAATGGCTTTCTTATCCTTCCAAGTTATTTTTTGGCTCCCTCTCTTTCTCGCTCTCTCTCTCTCCCCAGGATAACTTTTCTGAAGGTGGAGGGGTTGGGGGGGGGGGAGTGAAATGAGATGGAGAAGGAAATTGACTTGCTCAATAAATCTGGAATGTGGCTCATTTATGTCGGATGAATTGGTAGATGAATGGTTTGATCGGCCGCCTCACATCCAAAAAGCATTCTCCATAATAGCCTGTAAGACGGCAAGAACAGCACTTTGGTCCCACGGTGGGGTCGAACCCATTTCACTTAAGTCCTTCACTATCTCATACCCTTGACGGTTGTCACGGAAGAACGCCCACAATGGGTCAGTTTATTCTTTTCAATAAAGGAGCACTTAAAATAGTCTGTATTCACCTGAACTGAGGTGTGCTTTATATTTCCCAGTAATTGTTAAACAATTCAATAGTGGTCAGCTCTATGGCAAGCTAACTGCTGTATAAACCTTTTAAGTCACTTTACCTACGAGTCACACTATACTCACAAGTGTTTGAGCAAAAAAAAAAAGAAATTATGCGTCAATAAAATGACATTTCGGCGGTGTAACCTTTCTCAGATAAAGGTCACCAGACTGAAACATCATGATTTCATTATGCATTCGCGTAATGAAGACCGCAAGGTGGAAACGGCACAGTGCGTAGCCCCTCGCACTCAGTTAAAATTAGACTTATTTAATTGAATGATCAGTATGTATTTTTCCAGCAGCCACCTCATCTAACAGCCACTGTGCTAATCCCCTTGCAGACAAGCCGGAGAACTACGACGTGTGGTACGAGAGCCGCTTTGAGGAGTGCGACAAGGAGGCTTGCCTTTCCTTCTCCAAGGAGTCGCTGTGCACCAGGGTCACCGTGGACCACAACTACTACGCCGTGTGCCAGAACCTGCTGTCGCGCTATGCCACGTGGCGGGGTACGACGGGGGGGCTCCTTCACGACCCACCTGCCCATATAACTAAAGACGGTCAACTTGAGGCCCTGTTGGATGAGTGCACCAACCCCAAAAAGCACTACGGTCGCTTCCAGGCCGCCAAGGAACTGCGTGAATACCTCACCCAGCTAGCCGCCGCGTCCGCTGCGGCCACAGCAAGGTAATGAACAGAGTTAGCGTTAGCCTGAGACCACGTGGATGCAGATTCTGTATCTCTGAACTCTGAACTTCCCGGTCCTTGTGCCTGACGATGGACACACTCTTGACACTGGAGCACCAGCGCTAACTTACCTGACTTTGCTTCGCTGTAAAAGAGGATGTAGGCGATGAGAGATACTATTACAGGAACAGGATGTTAAAGGACTGGGGATCACCGTCTGAAGGTGGTGCGCCCAGGCCGATCCAGCCTCCACAAGAGCTAGGTCAACGTCTGGTGACATGGTCCCTCCGCTATGTCCGTACCGTAGTACATTTGCTCTCCTGAACGACGTTACGTTGGCTAACAATGAATCTTAACCCCCTCTTTGATCTTGTGTTGCCGTTTTTTGATTTTCGCAGGGTTACATTTAAACTTAGCTTGAATCCTTTTTACCTTTTTCGCTGTTCCGTGGCCCTCTCTGCAAGGTTAGGTGGAGGAAGCGGGAATCTCCTGCTGTTGCACGGCAGCCAAAGCCGAGCCACAGCAGGTAGACTGAGGCAGAGGTTTAGACAGGTTAGTTTCATGCAGGAAAATAGGAAAGCCCTAGGAAAGCCAATAAATCACTCAATTCTCCTTTGGAGTGTGGAATTCAGAATAATTTTTTTTTCTTTTCTTTTTTTTCTTTGAATAGGAAGTAGAGAACTAGCTATATATAGGAACAAGGAGGCGATAATTGCTCATAGGTGGGCCGTTGATGCAGATGTGCATATACCAAAGAGTCAATAGTAACGTTAGGAACCCCCAGCATTACACAGTGGCAGCACTTATCCCTCCAGTTGATTCCCAGTAGCGCTGTCCAAGGGAACCCTAGTGTCTACAGAATCTACATAGGAACTCTATTTTATGTGTGTATATGAAGCAAAACCAATCATTTTGGGTTTAGGCAGGCTTTTTTAATATGGCCACATTCCCGATTAACTGACTTTGTTGATTAATGAATAACATGAAATAATTGGATAGGACTTGGATTATCTTTTCTTCATCAAGGTCGCAAGATCGTAGCTGCAGAAAAGAGGACAGATGAAGTGACTGTGAAGTGGACAGGGAACTGCTGTGACATTCGTCACAGCCCTGGTCTCTAGTGCCAGATTCTCTTTAATTGGCTGTAATTGATAAATGAAACCCATTGTGAAGCTTGTCCCGCTGATGTCGAGGGCTATGAGCTTGAGTGACTTTTTTTTTTTTTTAAATAAAAGGAATGAGGGCATCCCAAGCTCTCCTCCACTCCCGACCCCCATCCCCCACCCCCCATCCGAATTACAACCTGCGCATTTTAAATTTTGCGTCCCAGAATCACAGAATTTAAACGAGATGTCTCTAACATTCTGCATCACTTTGAATCATCAAGCATCAAGCAGCAAGTGATTAAAACTGTTTTTTTTTTTTTTTTTTTTTTTTTTTTACCGCAGATTAGCATATTTGGGTTGATTTTACACTCAGCGGACCAATAAATTAAAGAGTAATCACAACTATAGGCTCATTTGGTAATGGATTATGAGAGATCTTACTCACGGCACCTCTCAAATTCCCCAGTCTCATTTGTTTTGTATTTTGTCATCTGTCTTGACGTCGTGAAACGGAGGCTAAGCGCCCAATAGAGTGTTGTGCAGGAGGGTAATCAAATTAACATGCAGCACTCATATCTATGGTGGGGAAAAAATATGAAATGCACAGGTTGTTTATTGTCCTTCTGCAAGATACGGGGAGTCCACATGGACCTTGTAGAAGCAATAACAAGTAGTTTGGCAGTTCTAATGCTTATCATTATCCCCCCTTCATTGTATCAGGTACAGTTCTGTTTCCCTAGCCCGGGGGTTTTACTAGCTGGAGGGATTTGTATGTGTGTAATTAACTGTCCGCTTTTGTACTGTATTTTTTTTTTCATTTGAGTATTCTATCAGCATTGTCTGATTTTCCTGTGCCTTTCATTAAAAAGTTGTATTTACAACTTTTATTGGGTTTAAATATTAAAATAAATGAAGATATCTATATATATATAAATATATGTACCTGGTGTCGACTCTATTATTGATTCAGGCTCAATCTTTTTTTTCTTTTTTTTTCATTATGATTTGTAGAAGTTGCAGGTGTTTGGGCTGTGGTTCATATTGCATCTCAAAATTGATTTGGTTTCCTGTCACTCAGCTGGGTGCCAGTGTTTGCTAGTTTCCTTTTTATTTTATTTTCCCGTTTTCTTTTTGATCATTTATATTTTCATCTTTTGGCCAATTTGGATCCCAGACTCGTGTCCTTTTTTTTGTGCGCTCCTTCATTTCAGATGTGATTCCTTGTCTTCTATTGACTTTTGGAGAAATAATTTTCTAAACACCATGATGTCACATCTTTAATGTGGTGAATGCGGTATTGCACACAGTATATAATTAAATAATAAATGGCAAAAGCTTTAGGCAATGGAAATTTAAATTGAACCCTGAAACTCAATCATCCTATTTGATATTATCCACCTCGTTATTTTCTATGTGGGTGTGTTTGTTGAGAATAGGGCATGTTTTGCTAAGGTATTATTTGTCGAAGCAGAGCAAATGCATGCTCCATGCTAACCAGCTAACTCATTCCTCCTAGTTTATGTGGAACTGGCCCCTTGCTAGCAACATGAAAGCCAGGGGAGGAACAAAGTTCTAGCTTCGGCACCAAAATTAGAAGCTGTACGGCTCTGTATGTGTCTGTGTGTGGGGGGGGGGGGGGGGGGGGGGGGGGGGG
>JAODLI010001907.1:0-10904 GCA_027575585.1 Percopsis omiscomaycus
AGTTGAACTGGTTAACCACCAGTTTTTGCAAGCAGATAACATTCTCCTAGAATAAGGACAGCATCATGTAACAAGGTATACTTAACCAACCGGAACCATGTTATTACACGGGGTCATTTTTCTATAAAAATTCATGGCGTTCCATGGCGTTCCACGGTGTTCCACGGCGTTCCACCGCGTTGGTCTTTCAGGGACAGTGAGTGAAAAACGGAGAAAGCACAGCCGTCTCTGTTCTTTGACAGGCGAACAAACGTCTTAGGAAAGCTGCCAGGCTGCAGGCATCAGCGTATCCTCTGCAAAGTTTTAATGCGCAGCTGCTAAATGTGCCAGATCTATTTCTCTCTGTAGCTGGTGGCGAAAGATTTTTGCAAGTCTAATTAAGGGCAATGAAATCAGTTTGTGATTCTGGCAGCTTGGCTATGGCTCCTGTTGACAGGCTCTGTTAAGTTTATTTGCATGGTGATAAAAAAGGGTCATAAAACCTAAACTATTGCATTCACATGGCAAGGTATCTTTTCCATTTTTCCGTATTAGACCCTGCAACTGCCGTTTTAAATCAAACTAACCTTTTGTAAGTTGACAGTATTAATGCTCCACAAATATCTTCTAATGTTCTGTTGTTATTGTGTAAGGCCATGATGTGTGTGAATGGACACAGCAATACTGTATACCTACAAACATTTTCAGGTTACGCAAACAGTATGTCCACAAAGTATTACATTACTCTTACATTAGAAAGAGGATTTTTTTTTTTTTTAACATTTCAAGGCCCCACATCGTTCTCATTTCCAACTCGAGCTGAACGTGCCGTTTCATTCGGTGATTAGCTTCAGTACTTCACCGATGGGCGCATGACAATTTACAATTTGCGACTTACATGGTGCTATTACATGGAGCAGGTAGGGGTTACATGGTGCTATTACATGGAGCAGGTAGGGGTTACATGGTGCTATTACATGGAGCAGACAGGGGTTAGACATCTTGCTCAAGGATGCTTACAGGCGGGCCACCTCCAGGGATCGAACCTACGACCTTCCGGCGGGGAGTCCCAACGCCTAGACCACTAGACTATCCTGCCCCCAGACTGTGACTGCTTTGGCGTCTTGCTCAAAGAAACCTAGTTGACGGTTGAATCTTCCTCGCCGGAGAAATGTCATTGCCATTGTGAAATGTTTACACTGTCTCGTTGGCGTGCGTTGCAGGAGCCGTACTATGTGCGCTGCATTAAGCCCAATGAAATGAAGTCCCCGGTGCTCTTCCATGATGCCCGCTGCCAGCACCAGGTGGCCTACCTTGGCCTCCTTGAGAACGTCCGGGTCCGCAGGGCGGGGTTTGCCTACCGACAGCCCTACGCTCGCTTCCTGCAGAGGTCAGCCACACTTTCCCATTCCCCCCGTGTGCCACGCTTTCAGTTAGCCCCATAGGAATGAGATGAGAAATATTTAACCTTATTTTAAACCTATTCTATGTACGGTACCTGCTGATGCTGTAGTTAATGATGTTGTACTTAAAGTTGGCGTTAATGTCTTTCACTTTAAAATAGCATCTACCATGGATGGGACAGATCATTCAATATAATGGAATTGAAATAGATCAAGCTTCAGTGGGCCGCAAATATACTCCACATACATAACATGCAGGGTCCAAAACGGAAAGCTCATTCGCTAGTATGGTCCTAAGTGTCCTAGCCTACAGCCGTCATGATGGATGAACCCATCGCAGCCATCCATCGACTCCAACCTGGAAGTCAAGAGCATCTCCTCTCTGCCCACCCCAGGTACAAGATGACATGCGAGTACACCTGGCCGAACCACCTGATGGCCACCGACCGGGAGGCTGTGGAGGCCATCGTCACCCAGCACGGCTTCCAAGAGGACGTGGCTTACGGCCACACCAAGCTGTTTGTCCGGACGCCGCGATCCCTCTTCAGTCTGGAGCAGCAGAGGACGGCTCTCATCCCCATCCTGGTGCTGTTCCTGCAGAAGGTGCTTCTTCCCAATGCGGCATTTAAACATAAAGGGGGGGGAAACACAGCCGTCAATAACGTCTGTCGTTACTGTGGCAACCTCCAGTACCACGATGCATTTTGGAGAGATATTTATTAAATACGTTACCTTTATTCAAAGTGTATTCAGGAGGAAGTTTCAAATGAAATGTACAGGTTATTCGTTATTTACAATTAGGTCATTTAGCAGACGCTTTTATCCAAAGCGACTTACAATCGCATGGTGCTATTACATGGAGCAGTTAGGCATGTTGCTCAAGGATGCTTACAGGCAGGCCACCACCAGGGATCGAACCCACGACCTTCTGGCTGGGAGTCCAACACCTAGACCACTAGACTATCCTGCCCCCTACTGGCTGGGAGTCCAACACCCAGACCTCTAGACTATCCTGCCCCCCTGCCCAGGTTGGGCTCATGTCAGAGATCAAACCCAGGACCTTTTGGGTAGAAGAGGCCCTCACAGACCCTGCCACTATATCGTCACTTTAGACAAATAAAACACGTTTGAACGCAGACGTATTGACTTGAGACCCCAATACATAGACAGGGGACATCCAATTATGTTGTGTGCTGTTTGGACGCCCTGAAATAAGTAAATAACGACACTATCATCATCTCATGTCAAAATGACAGTTTGCACCCTCATGAATGTCAGACTCCTACAACTGACTATAATTCGTCTGCCAACCTTACTCGCAGAATAGCAAATCTTTCTAACAACAATTGAGATAATTGATGAGATCGGAGCATCATTATATTACAATCAAATTATTACTATCCCTGCGTCCTCTCCATCCTGTGACCCACTTTTACAGGCTCTGCAGAGGTCTGGTTCTCAAACTGGAACACAAACTCGTCTTCAAGTCTTGTGTCTGCACACAAAAACCTGGACTTTAAAGATCCACTACGCAATATTTTACACCAAAAAAATATTTGATGTACATTCAAATGTATGTATTATGTTTTTCAACCATGTGAGGTGGAGAATTTAAGTACAAAATTAGCTATTTTATTCCACGCTTGTTCCGGCACGTTTTGTTTACAGATAAGTTCAACTTTCACCTTAGCTGCATCTACGTTAGTAGGTGTGAGTATACAGCCCATGAAATATTGTTTTAAGGGGAAAACCTTTTATTGGACCCTTTTAAGCTTTAGTTTTCTTTGCTTTAAAATGTCACTCGCAGGTGTGGCGCGGTACGCTAGCTCGTAAGAGGTGCCGCAAGCTGAGGGCAATGTACACCATAATGGGATGCTACAAGCGCTACAAGGTGAAGGCCCACTTCTGGGAGGTGGAGGGGAGGTTCGCCGGCGTGCGCACCATGGCGGACTACGGCAAGAGCATCGAGTGGCCAACGCCGCCCGCCGCCCTGACCCAGTTCCACAACATCACTGTCTTGCTGCATCGCAGGTCAGTTATAACGCACAGTACTTTGTCTGTATACAGCAGGTCTCGAGTTTTGGGGTGATGTGCGGTTGAGGTGATTGTGTGCGTGTGTTTGTTTGAGGGAGCGGGGGGGGTTTGACATGGATGTGCTTTCCCCACTGCAGATGGTCCTCTGTTAGTCTGACAGGAGTTGAATTCGAAGCATGGCTTCCTCCTGCTCGCGTTGCGCCTTTTGATGTGTATTATTCCCCCTTGGTGATACTCGCTCTGGTTTTTATTGCTGCTGTCAGGTGGTGGGCGAGGCAGGTGGTGAAGAACATCCCTCCTTCCAGCATGGCGGAGGTGCGAGCCAAGGTGGCTGCCCTTGACGTGCTGAGCGGGGAGAGGAAAGACTGGGGTGTCAGCCGAGCATGGGAGCGGGACTATCTAGCCAATGTAAGGCTCACACTTAAACGCAGCGCAAACACTTTATATCTATTTTATATCTATCCTGTGGGAGGTACTGTAAAATGAAATGAAAATATTAGCTCTTATACCCAGGAAAAGTATCACTGCCCATAATGGGAAACCCTTGCAGCAGGGCACACGACAGTATGTACATAATAAAGATAATACACACACAAAAATCAATGTATTATAGAAGTGTACATCTGCTTTGTCGTGATTGGGACAGTGTAGAGGTTTTATCCTTTAAAGATTATGAAGTTAATAGCATGTTTTGATGAACTAGAGACCTAAGGGATGTTTTTTCAATTTCTCTCCACTAGGGGTAACAGAGCTGCCCTTTATGTTGTCCTGTCATCATGGCTTAGGGCAGTATTAGCCGCCACAAAATAATCAGAAAATAGAGTGGAAATTAATGTTTCCTTGTTTTTATTTGTTTATTTATGTTTTTCTTTTATTTATATTTTCTTTTATTCATTTATCTTTATATTTTTATTTCAAGGGTAAATCTAGTGATATTTGTGGTGATTTCACCTCACTTGTTCAATACAGATTTACCGAATGCCCTGTCTTCATGCTTCATGCAGTTACTGACTGTGCGTTTCACATTATTCACTCAACATGTGATATAAAATTAATGACCTAATGGGGACTGAAAGCGCGGTATTGTTTGACGTGGCTGAAAAACAACTCTCCTCATCAATCGATACATGTGACTCATTGTAAACAACAGCTGACCATAGGAACTTCTCGGCTGTGCCTGTGAATACAGTCCTTCACATACGAACCATTTCGGGGCTAATCTTGGCTTGCTTGTTATCTTGGCAGATGTTATTATTGATAACAACTTTGACTGCTAACATTTGTGAGCTTGTGATCTTTTATTGGCATCTCAATGGAAACAGTATCAGATTTCAGGTTCAGCCTCAGTACCAGGAACTCTGCTCGCTATATAAAAAGGCAGTCAAAGGCCGTGTCAGGTAACGGCCGCTCGAGGCTTGAGGCTTTGATCTACCGCTTATAAAAATACAAGTGATAAAGGTTGCAAATGGCGGCACAGAAATTTTATGGAGGGGTTTTTACCCCTAACGAGGAGCTGCCATCCTCACCTCAACTGTCAGCGGCGGCTCTTCAGCTTAGTGTCAGTCGTGGTAATGTGAGTTCCTGCATTCCACAGGTTCGGGACCACCCTCAGAGCAGCTCCAACTTCATCAGGGTTTCCAAGGAGCTGAGGAACAGAGACCAGTACGGTCAAGTTCTCTTCTCTGGCAACTGTAGAAAGGTATGAATGCAGGAACAGCCAACGTCTTGGTCTGTATGTAGCCACAAGGAGTTTCTGTCTTTTGGGTTTTCCTGAAGTTCTATTTCTTTCTCTGTCCGTCCCCATTCCATTCATTTGCTGTTTCAGACAGTGCCACGCCCGCACCCCAAGTGCTCCTCCTATCTCCACTCCCCCACGCGCAGCACGCCCTAGTCTCGCAACTCGCGCCCCTTTCTACCCCCCCTCCCCCCCCACTCTGCCGCTTACATTGACGGTGCGCTGCGGCTGAAATATTGGGGTCAGTGTAACACGACCGTTTTAACTATAAACCAGATGATAACTCACTTTTCACCCGGAAAGTTTCGATTTGAAGCTAGGGCCTCTCTTAGACTCATGCGCTGCATACTTTTATGGCTGAAATGTCTCTTATCAGTTCCCTGCAGCAGCGGATAGAAAGGGCCATTTCATCCTCCAAAGGTGAATTCTTGGAGATTGCTTTGTCTGAAGCCCCTCTCAGGATTTAAGAACAGTCTCGTTGATAAAAACAGTAATGTCGTACTGTAGGAGCTGCAGTAAATCTCAATATTCATTTTTTTAGGGTTTACAATCCTCCTACTTGCTTGAAATATACCCAGCTAAAAAGAGCGAGTTTCCCTCCATCATCCGTGTCTCTGTTTGTATGCTTCAGGTAAATAGATTCAACCAGTGCACAGATCGAGGCGTTCTCATCACAGACAAGCACATCTACAAGTTTGAGGCGAAGAAGCAGTACAAGATTTTGAAAAGGCTTCCCTTAGACATCGTAAGTGTACACACACACACACACACACACACACACACACACACACACACAGCAGCAGCAGCATCATCTTCCAACTCTCTGTTTGGCAGTTTGTCACAGAATATATGCTCTATAAAAGGAACCGTGCCCACCGCGTACCTTCGCCTCCAGTTCTCTCGCCACAGTGGCACAAGATGGATGCGTTCATGTTGAGTGGCAGCTGAAAGGACCTGGGTCACGGAGGAGAGAAGTGATGTCGAGGGAGACGCGGGGGGGGGGGCGCTGGGCCTGACCTACATATGCGAAGCAGTACCGTGCTACTCAGGGCTGTGCCGCAGAGAGGTGTGCGGCCGTGCGCGCGCATGCTCGTATGTGTTTGTGACCCATGCTCGAGCTGGGTTCACGCACTGGTCTGAGCGCATGGACCCATAAGAACCGTGGCAGTGGCACTCGTAGTACAAATAAACCCGACGCAACAAACCGTTTTGATGAAGGAGAGACACTATGGCGTTCAGCTGTTCCTCCTACTCCTGCCCGTTTGATGCTCTTTAGGTTTTAAAGCCATGGCAGCTAATGAGACTCACAGGAAGACTTCTGTAAAAGTGTCATTATGCCGCAGTAGAAAGGCCAAAGATAGCTGGTATCATTAAGCATTGCTGCTCATACTGAAGGACTTGAGTTATATTCAGGTCAGAGAAGTAGCTCAGCCTCAGATCTACAGGACTCTCCAGCGCTTCTCACTTGTGGTGGAATGTAATTAAAAACTAAGCAAACCCAGTGTCCTAACCCATATTTTGAATCAAATTGAAAAAGGCAAAAACGCCACGGCTTGTATATTATTTCAGGCTTTTACCTTAAAGCTGCTGACCTTCAGCTTAATCCTCTGTTTTTATACATATATATTCTTTACAATGCCTTGTTTGTTGCTAGCTAGAAGCTAGTGTTAAGTTAGAACTACAAAGATGGCTACCGCTACCTGCAGATACCGGTTGCATTGGTCAACAGCATTCAGTTAATATGACATCCGTTTTGAGTTAGGGTGTGTGGGGGTTGAAGAGCAGCATTTTTGTTTGTAAACTCAAAAGT
Source organism: Percopsis omiscomaycus (assembly GCA_027575585.1). Lineage (NCBI taxonomy): Eukaryota > Metazoa > Chordata > Actinopteri > Percopsiformes > Percopsidae > Percopsis > Percopsis omiscomaycus. The sequence goes on from JAODLI010001907.1 coordinate 6,962, forward strand.
CATTGCCACTTGGTATACCTTCAACCATCAACAAGCTCTGGGAACAGTGATATAGCGTTGGAGAGGCCCCTCATGACATGGGGTCAGGTAACTTCTGCTGCAGTGAAACACTTTTCCTACACCTCTGGGACACGTCATCCCAGAATGCACCCCTGAGAGAACAAGGACAGCACAATACAGATCCACCAGATGAACCGGCTGGTTACGGGCTGGATAAAGGGCTGGATTCATTTTGAAATGTGTCTAACATGTCTTTTAGCCAAAAATCCGCTCTGAAAAAAGAATGGTAAAAAAAAAGCTAGTCAGATTTGGCCCCAGGTGTAGGGTGAACATACATCCTCTTTTTCCCGGACATGTCCTCTTTTTGGGACCTAAAAAATGCGTCCGGCCGGGATTTTTATGCCCAAAATGTCCGGGATTTTGCTTTGTGTGCAAAGCAATGCAAAAGCCATTGACTTTTGTGTGCAAAAACACAAAAGTCAATGGCTTTTGCATTGCAAAAATTCCCTTGTTTTCGTCTCGGTTGGGATCCGTGTGAAGCAGAATGCATGACCTGAAAAGCTGGCATGTACGTGTCAGTGTCAAATTAAGGTGCTAAAAAGTGCAAAAAAAAGTGCAGCTAAAGGAGAGAGTTCGTCAGGTAAATTAACTGACTGTTTGTCAAGTAACCCCCCCCACCCCCCCAACCTTCCACCCACTGTCTGTCTGCCTCCTGCCCCCACTGTCCTCTTTTTTTGAAAGCCAATATATGGTCACCCCACCCAGGTGTGACATCATTTCTGGATTGTAAACCAATCGTCCCGTATCTATTCTGCTGCATGTAGCCGATAATGTAGTAGAAAATAGCACTTTTTACTACAACACCAACTGAAACGTTCACTCGATTCTCTATTCAACTCTCTCTCTCTCTCTCTCTCTCTCTCTCTCTCTCTCTCTCTCTCTCTCTCTCTCTCTCTCTCTCTCTCTCTCTCTCTTCCCTCCCAAGCTTATGTTGTGTGTGTTATTCCAACTGGGTCACAGCTCGTGACATCCACCTCTACACACGTGCACGCCCGGCAGAATTACTTTCAGCCTACATGTTTTAATCCACAGCCGGTGTTTCATATCTTGTTTTTGTTTGAATCCAGGACATACTCGTAACATAATGCACAACTATGAATTAGTAGGTGTGTTTCATGTCCTGGTGAACATGTGTTAAAAAGCTTTAGTCAAGAGGACGGATGCGTTGAAGGCTTATCACATTTTACTCTACCCGTCAGCCTAGCTATCCAGCTATAAACCCAGATGGTCCACGTTGCTTAAAGCCCCTTTTGACTTTTTTGTAGTTTTTGGGGTAGTGTCGTTTTTTTAGTTGAAGATAATTCAAATTGGTTTGGCAAACGCAACTAAATGTTACCAAAGAGATGTTATTGTAGGTGGTAACTCTGGGTTTGCTTTAAAATGTTAGTATTTCAACGTTTTGGGGGTTATCTGACCCAGGTGAGCAGAAACAAACTGTACGTACCAAACTGTACCACCGCTCATGATGATCATTTATTGCTGCAGTACCATGTTGTCGGTAGTGGCTTTAGTGGCTTCCATACCTCAACATTCATCGATATAAGACCATCCGTCCTTCTATTCCATTGTGTTTATGTTAGCTGTGTTCTCAAGTTGCTCCAGTTAGTCAAATCAAATACTTTATTTTAACATTTATATTTTGAATAAAAAATTACAAAATACCTTGAATTTAATTCTACAACTACAAACTTGTTATTTCCCTTTGGTTCAAGCCGATGATTAACTGTTTTTCTGCTTTGTTTGCCCCCTAGTTAAAGGGACTTAGCGTGACCACCGGCGCTGACCAGATGGTGGCGCTCCACACGTCTTCCCAGGATGACATATTGCTGTGCCTGCAGAGAGGAGAGCTGGGCCCCAACCTGGACCGGGTGGGCGAGCTGGTGGGAACCCTCGTCGACCACTTCACACGGTCAGTCAGTGCTGCTAGTGAGCGTGACCTCTCACCTGGCAGTGCCTTCAGTTCTCTCCGTGAGACTCGCGATGTGGACACTACGCTATAAGATACACCTTGTGGACATTGAAGTAATTTTTTCATGCGCATTAGTTTAGAGAGTTGTTGAAGGATTGAATTCTCGACGTTTGCAGGGTTACCTCTGAAAATCGCTGGTCTGAAACATCTTGGGGTTCGCGTCAAGTCACAGTAGGACTACGGCTCCCTAATCCAGTTGAGTTAAACTGGATAATTAGTTATTTTGTATTTTTTTGCAGCGATTTGGCAATAAGTTTTCAGATGCAAATCGGAGCATCAGATAGGTTCCTATCTCTTCATAGCTCCAAAACCAGCAAGATTCAGATACAATAAGAACATAGCAATATGAAGAGAAGATATTCCTTCAGAACTGAATATTCTGAAGGATTCTGAAGAAACATTAGGCCCTATTCGCTAAACAAATCCATGTGGAATTTGTGGTGGGCTTTGAGAGGAGCAGGGTTTGCCAGCTAAGAACAACACCAGCATATTTCACAAAACGAGCACAGCCTGTAACTAGAGAAGGTGGTGGAAACGGCGAGTGTAATATGCTGTCTGAAATTAAAACCTGGCCCTTGATGGCAGCTATTGAATTCATTGAGATCAGCGGGGGTCCTGTCTATTTATGTATTTTTCTTGACATTCGTCACTGTCGGAGCTGCCCGTAAGTCCTGCTGTGAACAGCAGCCATGAAATGAATATTAGGTCACGCTGCCGCGTGGGTGTCTGGTTTGTCAGCGCTGTTTATGTTCAAGTTTGATTCGCATCCATCAACACTCCGCCAGGCTGAGACTACTGAGTTTTCACACCAGGCAGACTGTTTCAGCTTCAGGTTCTGTTAGGTGTGTTCGCATCTATCCTCGTTTGTGTGTGTGTGTGTGTGTGTGTGTGTCTGTGTTCATGTATGTGCTTTGTGTTTTTGTTACTTTATATTGTGTGCATGTGGGGTGTGGTCGTAATCACGCATGTTGGAAGACAATGTGACACGTTCATATATTATGTTTTGTGATTAGTCATTAGTTAAATTATTCATGAAATAGGCCAACATAACATACAGAAAAGTGCTGTGTGTGATGAAGTCTGTGCTTTGTGCACCTTCGCCTAAAGCCAGGAAACTACCACACAGACTGCGTCTGGTCTGACCAGGCCGAGACGCTAGCTCAATATTTGTTTTCATTTGACACCAAACTAGCACTGCGCCACCTGATTTTGACTGACACACCCTCTACTGCGCCTCCACGCCCATTTCAGCACAAGCGGTGCCATGACGAGTCAAGAAATTAGCAAACGCGCCCAGGCGAGAGAATAAACACTTTGCTCCCGACAAGATTGTCACTACGTCTGCGTTACAGCGCTATCGCCGCTATCGCCGCTATCGCCCGCTATCGCCCTCTATCGCCCTCTATCGCCCTCTATCGCCCTCTATCGCCGCTATCGCCCGCTATCGCCCGCTATCGCCCTCTATCGCCCTCTATCGCCCGCTATCGCCGCTATCGCCCTCTATCGCCCGCTATCGCCGCTATCGCCCTCTATCGCCCTCTATCGCCGCTATCGCCGGCCTTGTGCCATCTGGAAAATAGAGCCCCATGTCGTATGCAAGTTAATATGTAAGTTAATATCGCTTATAACCAAACCCCAACCAGCCCTGTGTACAATCTACCTTTCATAAAGTCAGAAGACTACAGTTAGGCTGTCTTTGCTGATGAAATGACCCCTGAGCACAAACGCATTAACGTAGTGGTATGTCTTGTGCTAAGTCTTTAATTCGATTAGTGGCAAGCGGACCCCCTGGGGGAGGGGGTTTGGGGGGGGCAGACAGTAGCCACAACACTCTGTCTTACCACTTTTATGAGTCTGTCTCAGGGAGATATTTAGGAGGGTGCGTCCGCCCCCCCCCCCCCCCCCGGGGGGGGG
>JAODLI010001908.1:0-10903 GCA_027575585.1 Percopsis omiscomaycus
GAACAAATAAATTCAGAGATATGGTTTCCTAAGTAAAATAATTTCAAAGAGGTGAATTCAGAACAAATAAATTCAGAGATATGGTTTCCTAAGTAAAATAATTTCAAAGAGGTGAATTCAGAACAAATAAATTCAGAGATATGGTTTCCTAAGTAAAATAATTTCAAAGAGGTGAATTCAGAACAAATAAATTCAGATAATTGTTTTTCAAAATACAATATTTCAATATTAAGTATTCAGTGGCTGTTAAAGTTCAAAGACTTATGTCTCTTATTTGCTTCCATAGTCGTATTGCTCATTGTCTCCAGCCCTAACAAAATCTAGCCTAAAAGCTAGCAATTTTTCATAATTGTGCCTTTGAAGCATTAAAGGTTTGGAAGCAGGGTTGCAATTCAGGATTATGGTATGTAGTTCAATGTGATGAACCTCAGATTCTTTAATATGTTGAATATATAATTGGACAATATTTATAAATTGTGTTAAATTTGCTGCGATAACAAATAGTTGGTCCAATTGTTGAACAGATTTGAAGAGCTGCCACAGGCACCCAGTTGCATGAAATTGCACCCTGGTCTGAAGCCTGTGTGTCTGAACCAATACGCATTACAAAATGCATTAAATGTCTACAGGAAAGACCACGGGCCACTGGCATGGAGGCAATGTGCCTGTGGCACTGCTGAGGTGTTATGGAAGCCCAGGTTGCTTTGATACCTGCCTTCAGCTTGTCTGTATTGTTGGGTCTGGTGTCTCTCATTTTCCTCTTGACATTCAGGTCAGGCGAGTTGGGTGGCCAATCAAGCTCAGTAATACCATTGTCAGCAAACCAGTTACTAGTAGTTTGGCACTGTGGGCAGGTGCCAAGTCTTGCTGGAAAAGGAAGTCAGCATCTCCGAAAAGCCTGTCAGCAGATGGAAGCATGGAGTGCTCTAAGATCTCCTGGTAAATGGCTATGGTAAATTGACTCTGGACTTGATAAAACACAGTAGACCAACACCAGCAGATGACATGGCACCTCAAATCATCACTGACTGTGGAAACTTCAAACTGAACTTAAAGTAACTTGGACCTTGATTTCCACATGAAATGCAAAATTTACTTTAATCTGAAAAGAGGACTTTGGACTTTGGACACTGAGCAACGGTTCTTCTCAGGAAACCTTTGCAGGTGTTTTTACTTAATTAGCTGTTCAGAACTCTTCTTAGGTTGACATTTCTGTATTGTAAATTCTTTATTCTAATATTTTTGAGATTTTTGAGCTGTAAGCCGTAATCATCAAGATTAAAACAAAAAAGGCTTGAAATAATTCACTTTATCTGTAATGAATCTTTAGGCCTGTGCCTCTTCTGCGGTCGGGCTGGGCATTTTAAGGCCCAGTGCTGGTGACATCAGCCACATCACTCCTCCTGTGACGATCACCGTGTATAGGGACTACGAACCAACTAAAAGCCACCGAGAGGCTAAGTTAGGGAGCATTGAATTGATAACTTGCTGATTACACTAACAATAAAGTCCGGCTTCCAGTCACCTTTGTTTTGATAATTTATTTCTGGTAAAACACACGTGTCATCCATCAAATGTTGAACAAGCAATGCGAGCAGAGGCTATGAGCATACAAACATGGTAGTGATGATAAATGCGTTCTATGCGTTCTATCAAAAATACCTTCTCCCTAATTACCCCTCTCTGTATGTCGCTATACAGGTGAATATACTCCCCAGAGAGTGGAAAAGGTTTTACTTCTCTGTATCTTTTCACTTCCTCCTCTGCCTTGTCAGACAGAGTTTTCTGTGATACTGTGGCTTTTGGCGTGTAGACTGGTCCAAGGAGAGCCATCAATGCAGAAGATTCCTTTGACCTTTTGGGTAGAGTAGGTGCAAGGGAGTTGTCTTTCTGTTGTACAGGCCCAGTGTCCTCAGCTACATTCTTTCTGTTGAAAGATGAAAATATTCAGGAATAAACTTAATTGAACTCAAGTCACTGCGGAATTCAATTGTTTAATATTACTATTACAAAGAATAAAAATTATGTTAAATTTACTGGTGTACAGTAACAATCATTTCTACGTACATTAGATGCCGCCACTTGCTCCAGACCAACAGCTTCAGCCACCAGTTTAGAGAATGTGTCGTCACGGGCCTCATTGGAAAAGAAAGGCAGGGCCTTAAAGCGAGGATCTAATGCTGACACTACATACAGCTTATCTTTCAAAATCAAATATCTTAGAGATTTTACATATTTAAATAAATCTTATATCATTACATTGGATCATTGGATATACATAGTTACACACAAATTCATGCACAGAAATACTGACACATGCCATATATTTAAAAAGGATATAATGACAAATAACCAAGCACAGTTGTTACAAATTAGCCTTAACAAGAAACTCGTTGCATTGTCTTTTACAAAGCTCAGTGTATTTGTTTTTGCCTATTATATTTCAAGGCTGCCACATTCACACAAGTATACAAGTAAGCATACCTTGAATTCAAGTTGTTGTATAGAGAAGTCTTGAGGTCCTTATTCACTGTGGGGTAATGGGGGCCACTGCTTATCTTCTCTGGCAGCTGTGCCTGCAGAGGTGCAATGGTAGTTGGGGACTTCCCTTCTGACATTACCAGCATGGCTGCCTTCAATTGCCCAAGAGCTTTAACTATATTTTCTGTTATATCAACCTCTGTTAGTGTGAAAAGATCGCTTTCATTTCTGCATACTTCAAGTGACAACAGAGCTGCCAAGATGGCTGGTTGTTTCTCCAGGAAGCGTTCCAGCATCTCCAGTGCGCTGTTCCACCGGGTCACCATGTCAATCACTAGCTTATGTGTAGGCAGTTCCAGAAGCCTTTGCTCCCCTTTGAGCTTGTGTGAGAAATAATTTTCAGGTATGAATCCGTTGCTGTGGTGTCCAGCTGTCAAAAGTTAGGGCGACTCACTTTGCTGACTTGAGTGAAGTTCCGAAGCTATGTTTCACGTCTGCATAAAATTCCATTTTACACATCTTACATATGGCTTTGCAGCTCTTCACTGTCTTCATAATTTTTAAATCTGAAATGCAACCAGACATCTGTCTTTTGGCTTGGTGGTACCTTCAGTGGAGCAGCTCCCGCCATGTCTTTGGATTCAACTGAGGTTCATTTGTGGCCAGATCTCATTGCGCGAAGAACCAAAGGATGGCAACGCGAGACTAACAGGGTTGAACTAAATTAAATAAAAATTAATTAAAAGAACTACGGGAGTTTATGAATGTGTTTTGTCACCGTTTGTCCGGCCTGTCTACCTGCCTGGTCACCGGACTGCTGCCTACCGCTGCCTTCTCTTATGTATCATGATGGGGAAAACTACAGCCATGCAACTACCAAACAATCTGTAAACAACCATACAGTATCTGCACTGAAGTTTGTCCCTCCCTTCTGCGAGAATGTCCCATCTTTGCTGTGGTTTTGGTAGCTGCTATAATGTGCTATCAGTAGGGGGTACTCAGTTTACACATAGCTATACACAGGTAAACCCAATACTGCACTGTTGTTGTGGCCTATAGGGCTTGGGATTTGATGTCACATGCCACTGCATTTGTGGAACATAATGGATATGGTACACTTTTTTTTTGACTGATGTGTACAATGCAGGTAACAGAGCAGGTAACAAGAGAAGAAAAACTACAGCCACATAATTACACCCAGCCCAGTCTCATGAGATCAAGGATATGCCACCCCAGACCATCCAGTTCTGGTGTTCTCATGGTGCTGGGCTGTGAGCACAGATCCTACTAGAGGAAAATTGGGCCCTCATGCCACCCTCGTGGAGTCTGTTCCTGACAGTTTGGGCAGAATCATGCATACAAGTAGCCCACTGGAGGTCATTTTTTAGGGCTCTGGCAGTGCTCCTGCTGTTCCTCCTCGCACAGGGAGGAGCAGATACCGATCCTGCTGCTGGGTTGATGCCCTTCTATGGTCTTGTCCCGCTCTCCTTGTGTAACGGCCCATCTCCTGGAATCTCCTCCATGCTCTTGAGACTGTACTGGGAGACACAGCAAACCTTCTTGCAAGTGTACCTATGGATGTGCCATCCTGGAGGAGCTGGACTGCCTGTGCAACCTGCAAAACACAAAACTACAGACGAATCATTCAGGAAGAATAAGTAGAGAGTAATTGTCTGTGGCCACCAGCTGCAAAACCATTCCCTTTTTGGGGGTTGTCTTGTTGTTGCCTCTTCAATGCATCTGTTGTCACTTTCATTTGCACCAAAACAGTTGATACTGATTCACAATCGGGTATACTTCCTAACTGGACTGATTGATATCCCTGAAGTTTAATGGACTTGGGGGTGGTTTCCTGGACAGAGTTTAAATTAAATCCTGAGTAGTCTTATTCTACTTCTACTAATTCTACTAAGGACTAACCAGCTACTCTTTGTGAAGTGAAGGATTATATTAGCTTACTTAATCAATGTTTTATGAATGTGCTTATGTGACATAGCCTTATTTTGAATAAATGTATTAAAAGTAAGATTGTGCTTTTGAGCTAAAAGTGTGTGTGCTAGGACTAGAGACATTTGACCTTTGTACAGGATGTGTTTATGGTTCCTGAGGAATGTGAAAAAGATCTCCTTATTTGGACTTAACAGGCACCTTTTGGGGGTTTCTGTAGAAGCCCCTTCTAAGAGACCCTGGTTTAATAAGGACCCAGAGTGCTCCGTTAAGTGTATTCTTTGATTTTTGTATTAAAACTGATTTTGCTATACTCGGACACATAAGTGTTAAGCCTCTGTTAAATCGACAAACCAACACGCTGAAAGTGTGGGACCTGAATTAGCCCAACTTTCACTTTACTTTTCAACACAGATAAGCGAGCCTCAACTGTTAATGGAGGACAGAGCAGAAGGGAGCGGGGTATAGGAAGCGTCAATTAATACTAATAATGTCTGCTGTCTTCGCACACTCCCAGCACACTCCCAGCACACTGCCAGCACACTGCCATGCAGGTTTGGACACACTGGGAGGAGATGCTGTGATGCCTCCCAGCTGAGCAGGGGTCCAATTAGAATGTCTCACTGACAAGCAAGCCTCAGCACACACAGACACACACACTCCTCTAAACCTATCTGTGTGCTCTTGTGCAGTTGTTGTGTGGGTGTGTGTGTGTGTGTGTGTATTGTGGGAGTTTGTTTATAAATACAGTGTATTTGTGTGTGTGTGTGTATTGTGTATTTTGGCAAATATTGTTATGTGCATCAGTAGAACTATGAGTATGGCAGTTTAAGCAGAAAGTATAAATAGAGCATTTTTTTGTCTGTACCATTTAGACAATTACCTCTGCTCTCTCCTCTCTTATCCAGCTGAGGACTGCCAGCTGTTGTCTCAGATCCCTAAAGTCCACTGCCTAAGGAACAGCCGTAGAGAGGGTGAGTACGGGGGGACAGATGCATTATGGGAAAGAGAACTTTAGACATGATGTGAAATAAATAACAGTATGTATTAATTATCATAGACCAATACAAGTTCAACTGCTGTGATCTTCTATTAATAATCCTCATGTTTATGTTTTTCATTGCCAACTGAATTTAAATGATTAACAATTCAAATCAATTAATAATATATTTTTAATTAACTTGAGACTTAGCTGCTGACCAGCCATACAATGTACATAGACAATGAATTACCAACGAAAACAAAATTCATATGATTTGTGTGTATGTTAAACAGAATTTCAGCAGTTGGCCTCTCCCTTGTAGCCTAGAGCTTGTTTTGCATTGCAAACTATGCTGACTACACAAGTTAAAACCAGCATAGTGGTTGTTTCGACTGAAATGTCTTTCTCAGGTGACTGCTGATGGTTGTTAAGATGTGGAAAGGTGTGTCTACAATGAAGTCATTTAGCAGACAGTTTTATTCACAATGAATTGCAATATGTGAGTAGCCTACAACAGCTTAAGCCAGGTATACACTGTGCATATTTGTCATATGACGTACAGTGTGAGCAGGGAAATGACGGCCGATAGACCTGTGCGACAAGCTATCGGAGGCTCTGACAGATTTCTTACATGGACGAAATTTCAGTTGTGTAGTGTGAGCTTTGATGTGGTCTGACGCTGATTTCTTGTCTACACTATTGTTAACACAGAAACCGTGAGTCATTTGTGGTGGAAACGTGAGTGGTGACTACAGATGTGAGGACTACCGATCGGGCACTATTCTGTTAGCTTTCCAGTGTTAGCACTTCGCTGAATATACCTGGCAGTTTTTTATAAAAATTTGGAGTAAGAGCCACTTGGACAGCTATCAAAAGATTACACATACAGTAAATATATATAATTATTATTAATTATTAATACATATAAAATATAATTTTCCCATGCTGCTACCTAAGAATGTCAATCAACGCACTTGTCTTAAAGTTTAGCCTAACAAAATATGCTTCCATTCAGTTTTGTAAATTTAATATATAATATATAAATACAGCTGTATATGAATATATATTATATATATATAATAATGTTATATTTAAGAATAATTATGTTAATTATGTTAAGTTAATTTACATTCAAGGGTTACATTCTAACAGTATGTTGAAATCTACTGATTGAACCTTTCAAATTAGAACATGCATCTTCCCTAATAAACGGTAGAATTTTGAAACAAGTAAAAGGGAATACAGACCCTCTCACCCACCCAGTGTCAATAGTCACCTGTAGTGGAGCTTTGCCAACACATCCAGCGTTTCCATGGCAATACATGTTGTTACTCTTTCCTTCTGTACATCAAAGAGTGCCATGAACCAATTACTGCCTGTTTTCCAACACATTTCAGTAGTAGTCGCTGCAATATGTAGCATAGGGGGAGTGCTGCCCCTGTGCCCTAGGACAGTATAACTATAACTATAGCTGGTCAGATGCTTGACTATAAAGATAGATTTTAAGTTTGACTTTGAAGATCACTACAGAAGTAGCACCCTTAACCTCAGAAGGTTGGTTGTTCCAGAGCACTGGGGCCCGGTGTGAGAAAGCTCTAAATCCTGCTGATTTCTTTAGGGATGGATAACAAGCCTGCATTTTGTGAGCGTAAGGATTGATATGGTACATATGGTATCACTAGTTCAGATAGATAGATAGTTGCCAATCCATATATTGGTTTATAGGTACACAGGAGAATCTTAAAGTCAGATCTAAGATAAACCGGTATCCAATGGAGATCAACCATGATAGGAGTTACATTATATGGTCAAACTTTTTAGTTCTAGGATTCTGGCAGTGGCATTCTGTACTATCTGACTTACACTTGGAATGAGAATAAGCCATTACAGTACCCAAGACGCAACAATTATAGATACAATCCAGCAAATCTTTGCAATGTTGCGAGATGGAAGAACTTACACTTTTAGTAATATATTTAATAGTCAAAAAGGTTATAAAGGTTAAGAACCAAAAGATTTGTCCATTGATTAATTTCTTAAAGACATGATTTCTTGGGGCCCTATTTTAACAATCTAAACGCACGGTCTAAAGCGCATGGCACAAGTGCATTTAGTGCGTGTCCAAATCCACTTTTGCTAGTTTAACGGCAGAAACATTGGTCGCAGTGCCAGGTGCCTGGTTCAAAAGGCTTATGCTTAGTCTCTTTAATTATTCATGGGTGTGTTGTGGGCGTAACATGCAATACACCAGAGTGTCATCTCCCATTCCCTTTAAACGCCAGGTGCACTTCCACCTTGGCAGATTGCTATTATATTGGCAGAGGAAACTGATCTGCTCGTGCGCAAAGTCAAAGAGGGCGAGCAGACTTCTACAGGAGCAGCAGGATTCCAGCAGGATAGAATATCTTGAAGTACACAATAATAATCTTTCACATTGTAATCTTTTTTTTATCTTTTGCATGCTTGTGTGCTGCTGTGTGTCCCTGCGTGTGTTATAAGCAGAGTGTAAGGTAATGTAGGCGCATATTCAGGGGTGAAAGTAAGCCGGTACGGTCCGGTACTGCGTACCACTAAAAGATTCAGTGGCGGTACACAATACCAGGAAGATGGGAGAGCGGCTGCCTGCTATAAAGCCCTCATTCAGAACCAGTCAGGGCCGCACTCTGGGTCAGAAAATAGATCCGCTAGCAATATGCAGTCTAGAAAACTACTTTGTCTGTTTAAAAATGCCTTTTAACTCATTCCGAATGGTTTCTGAACTGTCCGTGCTGTGTTTTAGTCCATGCTGGACGGAGCCTTGGCCGGGCATCTCCCTCTCTTCCTCGAGGCTCTTGCCCTGCTTCTCTCCCCCTCCCCTCGGAGAGAGCCCGGTGGTCTCCTCTGCGCCCAGCCTTCCAAACGTGTACCACACGTCTTTACGTTCGTTGCAAAATGTCCCAATTAAAATCAGTAGGAGAGTAAGCAGTTGTGTTTCATGTTATTTTGTTCAATTTTAACGATACAGTACAGCTCGGAAAAGAAACTGCGTATGAGCTAACGATTGGATATTTCACTCAGCAGTACGTGAGTGCATATGCGCGTCTACTTCCGAAACACTGCTATTTTAAAATGCATGAAGTGAGAGAGAGATGAAGGTTTTGGTAATAGTACTGGCAAGAATTTAAAACTACGTTCACCCCTGCGCATAATACTTTCTTGATAATGCGCACTTACAAATACTGTCACATTGACTAGGTGACCTCTCCTACTTAATAAGTTCTGAAACGTATTTTAACCAAAATATGCCAATACTACTATTATTGCCTGAATGCACCACAGTTTAATCACACAAGCCTTATTACAGCCACCAAGACAAACATTAACAGCATCCCAAAAAACCTCATCATCATATGTAAAAAAAGAAGCAAGGAAGCCTTCTGATTGGGTGGGCTAGAGTGTCAAGTGGGTGGTCCCAGGTCCACCCATGCCTACGCGGTTGCTTGCGTTGCTTTGTGCTAAACTAGGGCCCTAGGACTCCAAGGTCAGATTACTTGCTTAGTTATAATGGCATATACTGGGTATCATCAGCATAGCAATACAAGCTAATGCATATGCTACCGTTGGATGACGTCATCCAACGGTAGCATATGAATACATGCATATGAATACATACATATGAATGTTCAGCATTCTGCTGGACCTTGCACATATGCCCCTGTACCTCCTGCCAGAAGGCAGGAGGGAAAGCAGACCGTGAGATGGGTGATGAGGGTCTCTTCTCATCTTTGTGGCTCTGCTGATGTAGCGCTGATGGTAAATCTCCACCAAGAAAGGCAGATGGGCACCAATGATCCTGCTGGCAGATCTCACTATCCAGTGACGTTCCACACCCAGCAACCTCAGCTTTTCCGCCAGCTGTTGTGGAATTATGGTGTTAAAGGCTGAGCTGAAGTCGATGAAGAGGAGCCTGGCATACGTGTTCTTGCTCTCCATATGTGACAGGGTGATATGCAGTGTGGTGGAAACTGCATCCTCTGTGGACCGGTTGGCTCTGTACAAATAGTAGAGGATCTAGGTTTGCAGGGAGGCGGGCCTTGATGTGCTTAATGATCACTGGCTCAAAGCATTTTGTAACTATAGGTGTGAGAGCCACAGGGCGGTAGTCATTCATACAAGCTGGGGTGGACTTCTTAGGCACCGGGATGATAGTGGCACTTGTGAGGCATGTAGGAACAACTGCACGACTGAGTGAGGTATTTAAGATGTCTGTAAAAACCTCTTTCAGTTGTTCTGCACATTCTTTCACAACGCGCCCAGGGATGTTATCCGGGCCGCAACTTTGTGTGGGTTGACACTGGCGAAGGCCTTTTGTACTGCAGCTGTAAACAGCTGAAGTATCTGGTCGCTGGATGATAGTGGAAGCATCTGTGCCTGGTTGTTGTTGGTTGCCTTGGCCTACATGCTGAGTGGAGGGCTTGTAGTCAGTCAGTTATTGTCTGAAATCCATGCCACTAGACGTAATTTAGTCCGTCGTTATTCACTAAATTCATCCAGAAAATCCCAGTACTGTCCGGGGGGGGCGATATATCACAGCTAAATTAATGAGTACAGGTACCGCATTACAATTACCTTAAATGACTTGACGTTAGTATTCATTTGGGGATTTTGATAAAATTATTAGTGTTATAAAGCAATGTAACCCCACCACATTTTGGACGGACACGCAACATGGAAGTAGCATGCTTCATTCAGTGGTAGGAATTCATTCGGTTATAACCAGGTCTTGCAAAAGCCTAATATGTCTATGTTATGGTCTCTAATTAGGTAATTTACTAGCAGAGCTTAGGATGAGAGTGATCTAATATTACTGAGGCCAACCCTAACATTTTTGGTGAGGTCATTATGTAATATAGACGGGTCCTACATCACTTCCTCTCATCCCCTTCCAGGTGTTTATCTTGCACACCCTGTACACCTTCTGAGGGTGCATTGATGACAGGTTTACTAAGCGCTTGTCCCCTATCCTCTAAACTATTCCGTACCCTCTAAAAATGTCTAGAAACTAGCCTGCACTCTGGCATGCTCTAAGGGGGGGTGTCATACCTGACTTAAACATCTATCAATATTTGTAATGAGTAATGGTGCCTACTACTGTAGGATGAAGGCCGTCCATCCTCAAAAAGAGGGCCAGTTATTTACAAATTTTAATCCCCTGTGCCTACAGAGGTTTGCCAGACAGCAGTTGAGAGAGACTAACCTACTGTACTTCTTATAATTACCACTATTAAGTCTATTCATCTTTACCTGAAACTTTAGGCTTTTATTTCCAAAACAAAGTGGTATCTTGCAAGGTGCATGCATGAGTGGAATGACTTTATGAATATTAAAACCAAGGATTTAATATCAAAGTATTTGTGTTTGTCACTGTATTACTGTTTACCGTAATTTCCGGACTATTAAGCGCACCTGAATATAAGACGCACCCACTGAATTAAAAAAAATAATATATTTTGA
>JAODLI010001909.1:0-10902 GCA_027575585.1 Percopsis omiscomaycus
AAGATAAGATCATTGCTTTCTCTGGGGGAATATCCATACACTGGTGTGTGTGTGTGTGTGTGTGTGTGTGTGTGTGTGTGTGTGTGTGTGTGTGTGTGTGTGTGTGCTCGCAGTTAGCCTTGTGTGTTGTGTCTAGGATGCGGGCCTACATTTGTGCTTGCTTTCAGAGTGCGTATGCACGCGTGTATTTCTGTGTGGGCGCACACACGTGCACGTGCACACGCATGCACCCAAAACACTCCATTCCTATTCTCGCTGTGTCGGCACTTCTCATAGCAACCCTGTGGCTGCCCTCCCAGGAAATAGGCCTTTACTGTTAATGGCCTATTTATTTGGCTGGCTAGCGCACGCACACACACACACACACACACACACACACACACACACACACACACACACACACGAGTGGGGGAGAGGCACGGTTATGGATGAGGGATAAATGGATGGATGGAGGGAAGAGAACATATAAAAAGGGGAGAGAGGGCAGGTGAGAGGTAATATAATATTGAACGAGCGTACTACCTTCATTCATGAAAGCATTTAATTTGCATTCTATTATAACCTGGCATCATATAATATTTCTCTGCAACAGGCGAGTTGAGTTGCAAATCTAGTGGCAGTTCTTAGAAGGCAGTTCTTAGAAGGCAGTCCAATCGGCGATCGTCTTGTCATGCCTTAATCCACGACGTGTTTGCGGTTGTAAAAAAGGACAGAGAGCGAGGAAACGCGAGCGAGCGGCCAAGCCTAAAGCGAAAGCGAGCAGACTGAGACATTGATGCAAACTTCATCTGCGCTCAATCCCAATTTAAACGCTTGTGATAACTAGCGTTAGATAACTCCATAACCAATTACTTACCACGTACTTATTGAAGGTGTCGCCAAAATTACCAATGGCTTCACTTTTATAGTGTCTTCTCTGTCTTTTATTCTCTTGAGAGAGTCAAAGCTGTGTTTTGAGAGGGTCAGTGTGTGTGCCACTAAACTATGTATTCGGGTGGGGGGGGGGATCTATATATTATGGCCCTAGGGCAGTGACCCTGAACCTACCCATAATCCTTCTTGGCATCTCCTATTACTTTAAGCAGAGGCAATCTCAAGTCACTTTACTTCCTCTCTGTTTGTTGTCCTTCTGAGCCCACAGTGCCAATTGTCTTTTTCTTTCCCTTTCTCTCTTTCCACATTTCTGGAAAAGGAAAGAGAGAGAGACGTTAGTTTCTGACAAAGTTGATCAAAAATTGATAATATAAATACTAGCATCCATACAGGGAGCATCAGCCAATCAGGGCTATGTTTAATTTAAAGCTACATGGCTTTGTATACTGGTAACACCATCAGAAACCTGTGTCTGTAGACGACAAATAAGTGACTTTGTGTGTGTGTGTGTGTGTGTGTGTGTGTGTGTGTGTGTGTGTGTGTGTGTGTGTGTGCGCGCGTAAGCACTTGTCTCTACAACTCCTTGTCCTTGTGTGCCTCTGTGACTTTGTGCATTCAGGGAAGGTCATATTGGTTTACAGGCACTCATCTTTTTATCCCTGGGCATCCATCATGGCTACCTTATCTGGACACACACGCACACACAGACAGGTTCAACCTTGGCCTAACATACATGCCATCTTTTCTGTTCACAAAATCAAAATGTGGATCTTTAAGGTGGTATTGTGCACACACAAAAAAAAACTTCCATGTTGGTGCCTCTAGACTACTTCCACAGCTTAGCAAGGTAACACTGTTACAGAGAGGAGGTGAAGGGAGGCGAAGGGAGCTCAATGGAGAAGAGGGAAAAGGAGATAAATAAACAGACAAATGAATTGAAAAGAAAAGAACATTGGAGAGGTGGTTCAAACAGCACAGAGTGATAAAGGACTAAATAAATGAAAAGAGATGGTAAGGGAACAATAGAGAAGAGAAACCAAAGGATGTGGAACTGCAGTGACGCTACAGTATTTAGTATTGAAAGCAGTATATTTTGTGGCTTGTTGTATTTAAAATATTTAATATTTACAGTAGTATTTAGTAGTCGCGGGCAGGTCAGGTCAAAAAGTGACAAAGCAGCGTACCAACTAAAATATAAATAACATACAGAAACATTGTGTGCAATAGGCTTTGCGTTATAGGCTCTTTGAACTGCATGCAGTAGGCAAGCTTTTGATTACTAGTCCACCTTCCACCTTCTCTTCCCCTCTCTCTCTCTCTCAAACACACACACACCGGAGGTGCAGGTCCTCTCAATAGTTTTTTATGCTAGTCAACAATATGTTTATTTAGCTTATTAGGCTAAGATACAATAGTTGCCTCTTACGGTAACATTTGGGCCCAAAAACAATGCTCACTTTGCTGTAGCCTACGGTGGCTCTGCAAAACCTTGTTGTCTACACCAGTGTCTTTTGAAACGTACTAAATAAGACAACGTTACCTACGCATCACTAGTATTTAGTATTTGTAGTAGCATATTTACCATATTTGTGCAGTAATGAAAACAAGGTGTTTTAACCTGAATGACTGTGTGGGGAATTTGTGAAATGGATGTAATAATCACGTGTGTGTGTGTGCGCGCGTGTGTGTGTACTCAGAGAGAGGTGTAAATAATGGAAGTGTGTATATTTGCCTCTAGGCCTTTGTGTTGCATGCAAATTATGTGTAAATGTTTGTGTGTGTGTGTGTGTCCTCTCCGTGTGTGGGTGTATAAAATGTATGTGTTTAATAATGTTTCAGTGAATATCAGTGCTTGTGTGTGGTAAGATTTTTGCCTGTCTTTCTGTGTGTGTGAGTGTGTGTGCACGCACACAATCCTTTATTACAGCCATCGTATCCTGATGTTGCAAGATTAACCACCCCCCTTCTGTCTCTGACATCTTCCATTGACTATAAAGTGTGTGGCCAGCGTGACGGCAAAAACAAGTTTTTGGTTCTGTAGAACGAAAGTAACAGTTTTGATCATAATATATAATATAATAATACTACAGAAAATTTGATGTAGATCCTTGAAAACAATTGCAACAATTGCTTGCATGAACCTCATTAAAAACTAACTCAAACAGACTTAAATGTATTATTGCTATTTATTATCAGAAATAGAATTATTAGAATTAGGATTGTTATCCCACATCCCCGCAAAAAGAAACATGTAGGGAGTGGGAGATAATGAGGCTCAGTGTTGCTGCTCTCATAGCGTGCAAGCAGCCGGCCTGGCATATTGTTAGGGTATTAGGTTAGAACCCAAGTGCAGACACTAAGCAGGGTTCAGGGTTCCAGGGAGTTTAATATAGCTTCACAGAGTAGGCACAGAAGGCCAGAAAGACAGACAGTATAGACAGGGTTAGAAGCAATCGAGCATAGGAATTATACTCAAAGCCTAGAAATACACATGGCTTAGAAATTCACAAAGTAACTAGAACTCTAAATGAGGTAGCTCGGCATAAACAAGGAAGCTAGGCATTAACATGGAAGTTAAGCAGAACATGGAAGCTAGGCATTAATAACATGGAAGCTAAGCAGAACATGGAAGCTAGGAATAACATGTCTTACAGCGTAGACACACAATGAAATACAGACACAATGACAACAACCTAGCTCAGAGACAGGAAAGAACACAGACTAAATACACTTGGCATGATTAGGGAACGGGAAACAGGTGAGGGAGGTAATTGGTAGAGGGGAAGGGCCAGGGAACAGGGGAGGGGCCGGTAAGGATACAGAGGAACACGCTAGATACACCAGGGTAAAATGCCATGGAAGAAAGGGGGTACACAGGAGAAGAGACAAGACAACGAGAAGTCCAGCCGGGGTCGTGACAAAGATGACCCTTCACCGACTGTGTTCTTCGTTCCTCCCAAAGCTTAGTTCTGACTTTCACCCATTCGCATCCTCCCAGGACTTTAAAAGGAAGAGATAATGAAGGAAAAACAACCTGAGGCCAAATGATCAGTCATCAGTCTCCACTGGCTGCAGGTCAAGCACTGCAGTGTTATAGTAATGATGCTAATGAATGACGTGACTAAAGTGAGGGCTTTCAAGTTCTCAGTAAACTCAATGCATAGCTTTTTGTTATCCGTTTAAATTCATGTAACCATGGGGAAAAACTTAACGGCTGATCAAATCCATACATCATAGTCTCTCATTAGTGCCCTTCTTCTCCTTTGGTACCCGGTACTCCTTCATATGAAACATCACATGCTCAATACCTCGCTGTCTCGCCAGGCGCTCATACTGTTCGCTTTCTTCAATCAGTTGTGATTGGTGGGAACATCAAAGCAAGATGAATAAACACAAGGCCGCACAAAGTTCTTGTTGATGCATTATTATTGTACGCAACAAGGAAGCTGTGAGTGTCCCTTGGATATTCTGTCTAATAGACAGAACGTTTGGTTCACTTGAACACGTCCTGTGTAAACACTAACCAAACCAAATGAAAACTGCAACAAAGTAACAACTTTACCTCCGAACCGCACCTCATATTCCGAATTCAGGTGTGAAAGTACCCTAAAGTCACCAAGCAATGCTAACAGAAGATAGTTTTCTTTAGAAATGTCAAATAAAGCCAGGAGCTGTTTGTCTCAATGACTTGCCCTGCTTAGGCAGCATTCACTGACTCACTCACTAACACACACACACACACTCAGATGTTTCATACACCAACTATCTCCTCTGGGTCAAATGGAAATGGGATAGACATGCACACACATGCCCATGAATGCACACGTACACACAGACACACAAACACATACGCACAGACTAGATAATGAGTAATTCAATCAAGCCATATTGTGACGTCAGACAATACTGAACAGATACTTCCTCTTAAGGATCAAAGTGCCAAAGTGCCATCTTATCGTATGACACACAGATGCACACACACATACACGCACACACGCACAGATGCTCATACACACAAAACACAGACATATTATATATAGTGTTTATACATCTTAGACAAATGTCAGGCCATAATTCATTCTGGCCCTCTCACATACATACATTCTCCTTTCACATACATATATTTTCACTCTCACATTTCAACCTAACCCTAACCTACATTTTGCTCTCATATTCATATATTTGAACGCACACATTCATCCATTTTGCTCTCATGCACTTGCATTTAATGTTTGTATTTAATATTATAAATATATCTATTAAAGAAGAAAATCTATGTGTGTGTGAAGAAAATATATAAATGTGCGAGTGAAAATATATGTATGTGAAAAGAGAATGTATGTATGGGAGAGGGCCAGAAGGAATTATGGTCTGTACTGCCCCTCACAGAACAGAGTAATGCATATACACACAGAAACATTGATCACAACTGCATACTCTTTGAGTATTCTGTGTTTCTTGCATAAACATGCATTCCTCTCCACAGCTGACAGATCCCAACTTGCTTTCATCACACACACACACACACACACACACACACACACACACACACACCCTGACTGCTTGTCTGTGTCTTTGATAAACATGCACAAAAATCCACATACACACACAAACCAGAAAATCACAACACATTTATTGAAAATATTCAAATTACAATTAGACAATTAGGTCTTTTAGCAGACGCTTTTATCCAAAGCAACTTACAATTACATGGTGCTATTACACGGAGCAGGTAGGGGTTAGGCATCTTGCTCAAGGATGCTTGCAGGTAGGCCAACTACGGGGCTTACCTGCAAGCACAAAACATACATATCCACATACACAAAAAAATCACAACCCATTTATTGAAAATATTCAAATGTTTAAAAAAATGTCAAATATTTGTCTTTGTATGATACAGTATAGGCTAGAGACAAGCACAAATCTGTTTTTAGTCTCTATTGTGTGTCAACACTAGTCTCAATAACCACATTATTAGCATTAGCTTCTTCAAAGCACATAGATCGCACAGATCTCACCATCGGAAGCTGACACTACACAAGCTAATGGTAAATCTATAATCCAGGTATGTATAGAGATGCGTATTGTAGCCTACTCTAAATCCTCTATCTGCCAAAATAGTAACGTTGACATTTTGGCCACACGAGATAGTAAGAAAAAAAAAAAGGTTCCTTGTAATTCACAAACCATGGACACTACATAGGGGCTTTGTCCAATCAGATACATTACGGATTGACACAGTATTCGGGTGGCCTCAATTGAGGGATATCATAGCAATTGGAGGCAAAATGCTAATTCCTGTGTAAATATTCCATGGAAATACCCAGGCCAAAACGTTTGAATATACTTGTGTAACTGACATTACATAATGATGCTACTGTAAATCTTACACACTATGGCGATTAAGAAACAGGCTTGGTGTTGTTCCCCTTCAAGGTAAAACATTGGGGAAATGGAGATTGTGTTCACGCTGTATGCCTTAAGGCTCGCACAGGCCTGTGTAAACCATGGGTATTATGCAACATTTTTTATCCATTTATCTGTATTGTCTAAAATTCCTTTCAGTTGGATGTAGATGTCATCCTTGTTTACAGCGTGGAACAGCACACTGCAAAAACCCCAGAGTGACGCACACAGGGTCAAAGTAGGGTTAATGACAGCAGCCCATTGCTAGTCTGGTGCAGATTAGCAGGTTAGCGTTTAGGGTTAGCAGATTAGCTTGTATACACCAGCCACCATCATACAGTAGTTTTGGCATCTGGTCTGTAGCACTTTTGGGTCTGCTCCCAAGCTGAAACTGCACACGCACACATCGTTTGGCATCAGAGCTTTCGTTTCACACTTCCTGGTATTACTGTAACAAAAATAGTTATCACAGATGGAAGAAACACACCCCCTTTTATAGTTGCTCTAAACTTCAAACTGGACTAAATAAAATCAACATCAATCAAAAGCTCTAAACCAACAAACCAAGTGTGCAGGATGAACAAGGAGACACAAATCAGAGACATAGCCTAATACACATTCGCCTACACCAATGTACTGTATTAGTTTGTAACTCCAGTTATTCCTGTAATCAGTTATATAATCAGTTATATTACAATTTGGGTTATGAATTGTTTAAAAAGAGATAAGAAACTAGATGAAAGTAAGTATCAGATTACCATCCAGGTTCTAGGTTGACGTGTGAGGCTAATCAGAACCATTTCTCTGTACATCAGGAAGACTTCAGGCGAAGTATAATCATCTCACCCCTATGCATCTAGGGATTTGCATGTTTTTTTTCTGTGTAAACCATGTAGATCCCTGGGGTGTGGAGCAAGCAGCAAAAAACAAACTCTAAAGTAGGACCATGGCAACACAAAATATTGCAGCTCTCTTCCATTTTAATACATTATCAGTTAGTTCCACGTTCTTGTGATAAACACTGAATTGATAATCCTTTTGTCATTTTGTTCCTAATGCCATCTTGACCTGTCAACCGTGACAGCTAGCCATGACCATCTGTGACACCATAATTCCTATTGGTATTTGAACTTGTCTTCCTAAGGCCCGGTGAGCCCAACAGCATAACAAGCTAATGGCATAACCGCTCAATACACCTACCTGAACACTGATGGGATAAAACAGGAAAGGCTGATTTCTCCCTCATCCCCACTGAGCTGCATAGCACCACACCGCTGCCTCCAAAGCACAGTGATGACTCAGGCAGCTAGCAAGCTGCCATTGGTTTTGGAATGACTCAGATGAGCCTTGCCATCCTTGCATGTCTATTGTTAGCTAGAATTGACAGCTTGCGCTATCTTGCGTGTCGCTGTAATTCACGTTGCATAGAATGCCAGCTAAATATTTAAAATGTCAAATTGTCTAACCTAAAAAAAACGAGCTTCTTTGCCTGTATGTTGTTAGTGTGTCTACTCGCTCACCCACTTGTGTGGTGATCCTAACAGCTATACTTAAAAGACACACTTAGCAATATAATAATAGCCGAGTGTCTCTCTAGAGAGGGAGAGAGAGGTTGGGGAGGGGAGGGGGGGGGGGGGGGGGGGGGGGGGGGGTTCTGAGAATTAGTGAGTCAATGCTTTTGGGTTAAAAACCACAACAAATGAATTGCAGTATAAAGGACTGTAAGTTAATGTACCCTCATTTATTAAAACAAACTCTTAATGATGACATCATCATTTCTTCATGTAAAACCGGACGTTTGGGAGATTCAGAGGTTTTGACCTGACACAGTATCTCTGTATTTCCATTATGACTTATGTTATGGGTCCCATAGACTGTAGATAAGAGGAGATATCCATGTTTACTATCAGCATGTAATCATACCAGCCCACATGCACGCACACACACACACACACACACACACACACATTCAGCTTGAGACGTATTCCATGAAGCTCATGCAAATGCCAAAAAACAAGACACATACATGCACACACACACATAGAGTTGAGTAAATATGGGTCTAGCAGTGCCTAGAGCTCACATGATGTAACTGTGTGTGTGTGCTTATGCGGCGATGACTCGGGGAGCCAGTGTGTATTTTCCCACAGCTAATCCAGTCAATCTTTCTGACCGAAGCAGATTTTAATCTGTTCACCTCTCCATCCATCCGCCTGTCTCGCCCTCGCCTTCTGTCTCACTGCCGTTCGCTCACCATCACCCCTCCCGTCATCTATTGTTTATGTGCTCCACATCGCCCCTGTAATGACTTGCCTTGTAACACACGCACACACACACACACACACAGGAAGGAAGGACCCGGCTTAGAGTCTCAGCAGGCCTGAGAGAGGGATTAGGATCCCTGAGAGAGAAAGGAAAGCAAGAAACAAGGAAAGGAAGTAGGGACGGTGATAATTGCTTTTTATGACATGGCCAAGCATTCCTTCTGCTGCATTCAGATAGCAATGCATGCTGAAGACCACTTGGCTCTACGGTGTGGTACATGTATGCATGTATGTGTGTGTGCAGGTTTTACTGTGATGAAAAACAATTCAGTCGTCGACTCCTCACATCTAATCCACTGAAGACGTACTGAAATTTGTGATTATTTTCTTTATTATATCATATCATATATCATATTTATTGTATTATATTATGCATTTTGTTTATATTTCTTATTTCAAGGCCAAATACAGAGCAAATGTATACTAATTTTGTAACAAAAATGCCTTTTATTTCCGGTTTGACTTTAAACAAGTTCTAAACATGTCCTGCTTTATTTACACTGGTATGTCTGGACACATAAACACACACAGTAAAGATAATTGATAATTTGTCTTGACAGGCAGACTTCATCACATCTTCAGAACACGGTGAGAACGGACACTGACAGATTTTGTGGTGTTTCACACCTGAATTAGGACACCATCACACACACACACACACACACAAAGGGTGAGAGAGAGAAGAACACTTCTATGGAGAAATATGTTTCAATTGTCACTGAATGTGAATGTCAAAGAGATTTTAATCCAAAATACAGACATGGGCATTGAATTGGATTAAATAGAACACATTTGTACACCATCTACAGATTACTTTACTGGTGGTGGAGCTGGCAGCAGTGTGCAGATAGACACACAGTTACACCCTATGTTTTGTCCAATGCTGAGTCAGCATACAGATATGAGGAGTCAGACACTCTCTCTCACTCTCTCACACACACATGCATACACACAAGCAGGTACTCGCACCACAACACACATGCATACAAATCAACCCTACACCACTTGATAAGAATGGCAAATACTTTATTTCAACATACTTGTCACTAAGGAATAAGAAATGTCCCCAATATGAACCAGAACATTTTGGAAGCTTTTATACTGTAAAATATGATATCTTGCCGTCCATCTTTGTTGAAGGCAATTTTAAACTAACTACAGTATACCCTTAAGTGTTCGAACCCTTTTAGGGTTTGGACACTAAAAAGGTTTGGCCAGACTTCAGAATATCGGCCAGGGTGTTACAGTGTTGCCAAATCAATAACTCATGCCAATAAATCTTCATAATATGAATCGCCTTGCTGGGCTGTGTAAGGTACGAAGAAAAATGTAGCACACATCATGTGATACAACAGCGAGAAGGGTAGTGGAGATGTGATTTGAGATATGAAGCAGAATTACACACACAAACTAATCTCTTTCTAATACACTTATTTAGCTATAGGTCTACACAGAAATTCATGACATGCACGCACACACAAGGTAATACACAATCCTGTACTTATATACAGGGGTGTAGTGGGCATTGGACAAGGGGGGGACAGTTTCCCCACTTCTTTGAGCGTGATTTGTAACGATTGCATTTGAATGTTGACATTTTATGTGGTAACAGTTGTTGGACCTGGGTGAAAGGAATTAAGTAGAGATATTGTAGAAGTGTAGATTAACCAGGATAGATAGAAGACAAAGGGATGCAGGTGTGAACAGTCACCCAAAAATGCCCCTTTGTCCGAATTCATTAAAAACCAAACTTTTACGGAGACAGTGAACCCAGTAGGGTTTCAGTCACGACACACGACGAAGAAAGAAAATCCAGCAAAGATTTACTCAGGACAGTTGAAAAGACTGACCCAGGCAAAACCCTTCTGGGCCTTATCACCAAAGAATGTTTGCACCTGCTCGTCTGTCGAAAGACAGTCCACTGACCCAAGCAAGGTGAACCCCTCAGAAGAGCTCCCGAGAGCCAGCCTGGATATTGTGTTTGCTACTGTTTATGGGATAAGTGAAGTTGTGTTGCCTATGTGCCAATATAATCTTATCGACTTTATGTATGCCTTCACTGATTTTATGTAATACATTTTTTTAAAGTAATCTACTCTGCTGTTAGTGTATCATAGAACATGGTCAATCCTAAATGACAAGAGTTCCAAATTTCAGATTATTGATTGATCATAAAATCAAATCAGATTATGTATTAAATATTAATTATTTATAATTAATCTACACTGTAATCCCAAACAGTTGTACTAGCTCATAAGTTATAAGGTCATAACAGTCAAATGTCGTTATGCAGTTGACC